>JAIKVD010000222.1:0-25891 GCA_024679075.1 Phytophthora uliginosa | reverse complement strand
CGACCGAGATATCAGGTCGCTAACTTAGATGCAGGTCAATCTCACGTGAAGCTTCTTCTATTCGGCTTGCTGTGGCGCGTCGTATGCCACTTTGTTCCTTGGCTACAAATACAACCAGCTCCACGACAAGCGGACCCGGTTTGGATAGCCCGAAGGGACAACAATCGCAGCTCCTGATAATGCTACCTTCCGCCAGGCGCAACATATTGATGCGATGAGGGCTGCTCTGGTGCAACCAGACGAAGAGCAAGCAGCACAGACACTTTCTGTAAGTCTCAACGGATCGACGCCAATGCGGCTCACGTTTAATGCAGGTGAGCTACGACAGCTATTGGGGCTACCCAACTACATCTTCTTAGCGCAAGGCGTCTTCTTTGAATTTCAACCGCCTGCTGAACCAAGTGAAGATGTGCCGGACACAGACCACCAGTGAGCATTGCAGCGTCATTTTAAGAAAGCAAACATCAATATATATATTTTTTTTGCTCTCGCTACGCTCGCAAATCTTCCACCCCACCCACCCCAATCTCCTCCCTTTCCGCCTCCCCGCGGTTTTACATCGCTTCCAGGTCTTCCTCGAACACGGCGTCGTTAAGGCCAAGCTGGCCGTATCCGCAGTGCCGGAACAAACTCACTCCACTGTCCTCCGCCTTCACGCACGCCCGCATCGCCACCTCCAACACCTTCTCTGGATACAGCGGGAACGTCAAGTTCGCGTGACGGGCCAACCATTGCTTAAGCTGTCCAAACAGAACCTCGATAGGGTTGTACTGAGGGCAGTACAGCGGTAGGAACAGCAGCACTGCCCCGCACGCATGCACAGCGTCCTCCAGCACTTTGTACATGTGAATACGAGCGTTATCGAGAATCACGATTGACCGAGGCAGAGACCACGGGTTCAGATGAGGCACGACGTGCCTGATGAAGGCGCGGTGAAATTTGACCCTCGAAAACGTGTCGCGCGTTGTCGTCCAGCCCACGAATCCACGAACATCACACGCCGCTAGGATAGAAACAAGGTTGCCTCTAGAGAAAGGGACTCGGACGACGGCACGAGTTCCCCTAGTTGACCACGCATCTCGACGCATAGCGTCGAGACCGTTCTTGGAAGTCTCGTCCAAGAACAGCAGCTGCTCTGGAAAGCGATACCAGCAGCGAAGCTTCGACCGAAAGGCTTCGATCTCGAGCGGGGCAGCCTCACGCGCACGACGCTCCAGCACTTTCCTCGACAACTTGAGCTCAAACCGGAGCACACGCAACAGCGTCGACGCCGACAATCCGCTACGCAGCTGGGTAAACCGGTTACGGAGCTCTGCCTGCAACTCCTCCACGTAGAACGTGGGGTGCTCCTTCACGTAGCCGCTGACGAACTGCAGCAGCTCATGGGCGTACTTGTGCTACTTCACGCGTCCGCCTGCAATCACATGGCCCGTAGACTTGAACAACTCGTACCAGCGTCGGACACAGCGGCCGGCGATGCCCAAAATGCGTGCCACACGCTCACATGGCACGGAGTAGGCATAGTGGAGAACCACAGCACGCCATCGGAAGTCCGCGCTATACATGTCTTGTAGATGCTCTGTTTGCCACGAGGCAGAATCGTTTGTGCTGTACTTTAACGGATGACCACACTGGTCGCATTGGAGCTCCTATTAATGAGTCGTCAATCGTTTTTACACTCAGATTAATGGTATCAGAGAAGTCCGATTTGCAAGTCACAAATCCACGTGGATATCCGATTTCAGCTTCAATTTCAGAGGACAAAATGCGTGGTGAGCACAATAATAGCTACTGTATGAATGCAACAACATATTTAACACGTTAAAAACTTTCAGAGAGAGGAAAAATGGTTCGGTCATTTTTCTAATTTTCGAGGTCTTCCGATCAGCCTGAATTTGATGCGAAGCGCGCTCTGCGAGACTCGCTTCTGAGCTTGTAGTCGCGCTCCTCGTCCATGTGGGTCTGCATGCTGTCGAACTGACCTTTCATTCTCCTACGAGACTACTTCCTCGTTCGTGAAGTCACGTTTTTGTGCAACGAGTCGATCTCCATGTACGTCTGGGAACACGCTACACTGTACTGATACCGGCAACCGGCATAAATATAATATATTATGTATAATCGTTATTCAACTCTGTACTCTAGCACACGTCGCAGACGCACAGGTAATCTATTCATTTTACCAAAGTTGCTCGCTCTCATAATTTTGTTTTGTGATCCCTTTCGAACGCGTGGCCATTCTTCGAAAGCCTCGCTCCGCCACAACCGTTGATTTTTAGGAGTGAAGGTCATGTCAGAGTGCAGGTAAAAGGTGGACGCGCGCCATGGTAAGCAAAGCCCCATACCCCCCACCCCCTCCCCCCTGCCTCTGACATCCTCTCTGTGCGTGTGGCTGTGCGACCAGGATCCTGATTATAGCGACGAAGACAGCAGCAACATCGTGCGAGAGCTTCTGGACGAGTATGCGTTCATTCGCGAGCGCCCCCTGAATGACGGAGAAAGCGAACAAGACAGACAAAGGGCTTTCGCGTCGGCACGACGCTATCCAAGCGCTTCCGCGAAACGATGGACAGAACGATACAGGAGAGGCAGGATGAGTACGAGAGAAAGATGCAAGTTCACAAGCGGATTCTCGATGAGAGCTTGAGCAATGTATTTGATGCCAGAAGATAGACAAGCACAGCAGGTCGACTCGCATCTGAGCGAGGGGGGGGGGGTCGTCAGATAGGGGAGCGAACTAGGCGGCGCAGGCGATGGATTCTGCGGTGACGTCGGAGACGTCTGCGGCGCAGGCGATTGATTCTGCAGCGACGGGGAAGAATTCTACCGCAAAAAAGGAGACGTAGGGTGCGTCTTCGATACGAAAGCGGACTCAACGTGACTCGAGCTAGGCGGATTGGGATCCTGAATGTGCTAATGAAGGCGTTTCGAAGACGATGCCGCAGATCGCGACGACAGCGAGGTCGAAGATTATGTTCCAGATGCTGAAGACGACCACACTGCCCGGAAACCAACTATCACATGTCGCGAGACTCGGCGCCGCGCGCTTTTTGGAGGTGCATCCTTTCGTAAGAAGATGCGTGGCGAAGGCCAAGACGATTCCCCTGGAACGCAGCAGAATCCGACATCTAAATCAGAGGACCAGTCGAATGCAACGGCCCACAGGATTCCAGACCAAAAGCGCTGCAGAATATGATCACCGCGTGGCCAGTGAAGCTCAACAGCTTGTCGGATAATTTCCACCACCCGTGGACGGTGCCGCGAGCGCATATCAACTCGCGGGCCACCTCCTCCACTCCGAGCACTTGCATTCTGCGCACAGCGTCGCGCATCTCGCGCACGGTGCAGCTACGCTGCTGGTTCGTAGTCCTCCATATTGGAAAATGAAGTGTTATTGTCACCAAGAATAGGGTGCGGGCAGGTGTGCTTTTACCAGAACCATTCAATAATTAGCTGAGGTTTGATTAAGTACGTTAAATGGAATACATACGTTTGATTGGATAAAATAACCGGATAGTTTACTATGGGAGGGACTATGTAATGCCGGCTTTTACGTTGCCGGTTTTATCCGTCGTTGTCTGCAGCGCTTCCGGTATGAAGTCTTGAGCACTTGTGCTGTCGACTGACACTTCACACCATGCCCTCCGGTCCATAGGCGCTGTACGTAGCCCAGTAGTCCAACGCAAACTCGACACGGGTCTGCTCGAGTTTGCGTTGGCTACGTACAGCGCCTATGAACCGGAGGGCATGTACAATGTCGACGAGACGGCAATCAACTTTGACATGCCCCCAACGCATTTGGGCAGGATGAGGACGCCGCGACTCCGCACGACAGGCAAACACTTCTAAACATGCTGGGCGCATGACAGCAGTCTTGACGATTCGTGCTGACGGTAAGTTTTCGTACCGTTTTGTATAAATTGATGTTGCTACTGTAACTAACTGGTTTGTTATTGTAATAAACAGGGAAAAACTTCCTATTCTGTTCATCGTGCGTAGTACTCCTGGTGGTCGTATTGAGGCCAGCGAGTTCACGGACTATCCGGACGGACACTTCTACACGGTCCAAGAGAGCGCTTGGATGGACGCTGCATGCTGGAGGTTCTACGTGAGCAAGCTCCTAAGGTACGAGGTCGACGGACCCGCCGTCCTTCTTCTGGACAATTTTGAGTGCCATGTTTCGGAAGAAGGGCAGCGGGCCGTGGCTGAAGTTGCCAATGCTACTGTGGTCCCATTACCTCCGAACAGCACGGCTGTATGTCAGCCGCTGGACGTTGGTATCATGGGATCACTCAAAGCAAAGATGCGGACGAATTGGTCCAGCACCACCGGTGGTTCTGCCAAGGAGAAACGCATTCGTGCGGTTCGCGCGACAATTTCCGCCTGGGATGCCATCTCCGAGCAGACAGTAATTCGCAGCTTCAAGAAAGCTATTCCGCAGTATCCTGAGATTAGCATTTGAACAAAAGCAACGTTTTTGTGAAACATCCGGATATTTGATTAATTTTTGTTACTGAATGTTTAATTTTGACCAATAATATTCTTTTTGTCTGTGCGGTGCCGGCTTTTCCGTCATTACTTTTACTATTGGGTATGGTATTCAGCGGTGCTGGTTTATCCGTCGTTATCTGTACACAAAGTTGGTCCGGAAAATGATGACTACGTCGATCAGCTGCTGGGTATGAATACAATCGTTCCTGATGCTGATGGAGCTTTTTTTGTGAATTCTCCCAGCGCTGGAGATCATGGGAGGTTTTTCACAAGCAGTTTGACTTGTTCATCGCAAACTCGTATCAGCGTTTTTCAGTACGTCTGTCGAGAAACGCAACAAGCAGATTCTGAACAGCAAGAAGTTTCGGAAAAAAATAGGATGCCAGATTTTGCCCGGAAATGAGCACGAAGCCGGAATTTCGGATGGTGAAGGGGATTCGAAGATTGGAGCGTCAAGACCGGTTGACGAGACGACTGCTTCGGACAAACCATACGCTCAAGTTCTGATTCCGACCCCGTGGAAGGTGTACTGCAATACGTTGAAGTGCACACACGCAATTAAACAGCAGAAACGGGGAGATGGCCGCCCGCCGCTCGCACCGCGTAGTGAGGTACACGGGTTTTACTGCTCAACTGAATGTTACGCTTCAAAAATAAAAATGGTGGTCAATACTACATTTCCCTGAAAGCGAAGGGCAGTCACAATCACGCCCACTCGCCCGAGCTATGGGAGTACTATGCTGAGAATCGTAAGAACCCGCTTGAACTGCAGGCTGTTGGAGACATGCGACTGAGTGGATCCAGCGCGAAAGGAATCCTGGCATATCTGCAAAAAAGGACATGTACTCTACTTTGAACTGCTTGTTGTTGTGATTAAAGATATTAATGTCGTGTCGTGATGCAGGTAAGAAAACAGCACTTCGCGATGGGCACAACATGTTGCAGGCGATTCGCAGTGAACGGCGTGGATATACGTCAGATGCTACGCGTACCGAATACGTCCACCGCGAATTTGTGAGCCAAGAGAAAGGAAACTCGGCTACCATCTTCGTCGATTCAGATACCCAACACGCGCATGTTGTTGTATTTCAGTTGGCACGCATGAAACGACTATTCCAAGCTCTCCCTGAAGTCGTGTTGGTAGACACAACACACGGGACCAATGTGAACCTGTACAAGTTATTCAGTTTTGCCGCAACTGACTTCTTCGGACGAGAACGTGGCCCCACATTATTTAATACCGAAAAATTACAGGCGCTTACAGATCTGATTTTGTGTGTGGTTTGTAGGGCCAATATGTGCAGCATTCGCTCGTACTGGCGGAAACGAAAGACAATTTACGACTAGCAATCGAATGCTTCCAGCGTTGTAACTCGGCCTGGGCCAAGATCAGGGTCTTCGTTACGGACAAAGCGTTCCACGAGAAGGACATCCTCTTTGAAACGTTTCCGCAGACTCGACAATTGTGGTGTACTTTTCACATGATTGCGTGGCTGAAGCGACAAGCAGGTCGTCTGTCGACCGGTACGGCCGACCATAAGGACAAGTTGAATGCGGCACTGACATCGCTTGTGACGGCAAAAAGCGAAACCGAATATGAGCAAGGGAAAGTGTATTTGCTGCAGCTGCTAGATGGAAACCAAGATCACGAGCTCTACCGCACGTTCATTGATAACTGGGACGGCAGAATGGGCAACCACACCAATAACCGTCTAGAGTCGAAGTGGGGGAAAATCAATCAGGTCGTCAGTAAAGACGACGCCATCGCCAAGTTGATCTCCACGCTTATCTTACTACAGGAGGTAGCGGAAGATGACTATCTGCGTGAATACCACAGTGTTGGATCGTGCCCTCAGCGTGAATCAAATCCAGAACTTGCAGCTCTTGAATGAACCTGAGTCCTTTCGCGTATAATCTCGTTGCAGAAGAGTTTAATACGCTATGAGTGGTCGCGCTGACTATGGGGTGCAAGCAGCAGGCGATGGTGTCATTTTGACTAGCAACCGAACTTGCGCTACGCACACCGTGAACACCAAGGTGAGAGTTTATTCAGGAAGATGATTCGGAATTTTTTGGTATCAAATGTGGTAAAGTGAAACCGTGCTACCTCCGTACAACAGTATTGCCCAGCGCTGGATGCGAGGATGTCCGGTCAACGACATTGCTGCTGGCGAGGTCAGCGAAGGCGAAGTGAACATCAGATCCGTTAAAGACCTGTCCGATCGAAGGCTTTGCATGGCAATGACAAGTACAGCGTGGCGATGGAACGGATTGTGGCGGTGCTGACGACGCAAAGCACACCCACATTCAAGTCTGCATTGGATTTTCTTGACGAATTCGGAAAAGCTTTGCACGAAGGGAGGTCCGGAGTTTGCTGCTGGGTTGCCGGGGCACGTTTCTGATATGAACAAGTTTTCTTCCTTGTTCATAACAGGTGTCGGCTCTACTCTGGATTGGATCGAAGACGTGACTTGGAATGAAGGGAGTCTCCATGCAATTGGTGATCCACGCAAAGTATTCTTGACCGCAATGATCCTCTCCATCACAATCAGTTGGTCGTGAGAGATACATCCAAACTCTTTCCAATATGCCACGTACACACCAGACTCATCGACCTCATACGGGATGCTCCGTTTTGCTTCATCAATTTTCTCCATGTCGAGCTAGCTTGTCACAACAGGCGTGGGCTCCCCCGGTTGCAGCAATCGAACTTCCACCGGCCCTTGGACGTCGCAAGTTTTGAGCTTGAGCTCTTCCATGGTAGATCGGGCACTGGACCATGAATACCCATCGGACAACAACTTCTGAACATCTTCAAAGATGATGGGACACTCGCTTTCTGCAAATTTTCCGCTGCAGCCCTTGACGCACGAATCTTTGTGGAACGGTCGAGTCTTCGTTGCTGTTTATAGGTAAGCCCGGGTGACTTGGGCGGTGGCGAAAAAATGAAGGCGCTATTTGAGCTGTTTGCACTCTGGATATCGTTCTTGGCTGAGTGCGAAGACCCCTGCTTTGAGTTACATCGTGTGTGCGATTTGAACATCACCTTGGAAACCTCACTTTTGCTCGCAGTGCTGGTGGCAATACTGTTGCTTTCAGCAACCGGCCTTCAATGATGAATACATGTTTTCTAAGGTGCGTTTCGCTGCTACAGAAATTGATACCGAATGTGCTACTGAACTCAGCTACTCAAAGCCACTACAGAAGTGCTACCGAAGTGGCTACAGTAGTCGTTACCGAAAACCTAACATGCTTTGTTTGGAATACAGGCAGATCGCAAGGGTGCTGTAATGAGCATGCCGTTGGGTACCAAGTACCTGAGCACCGAGGCGACGTCTCGCGCAAGTCTTCTAGTGTATCGGCAATACATGTGGCTTAACTCAACTTGCATGATTACTGCGATGATGTGCATGCAGCGCGCTTAGAGAGCGTGTTGGGATCGTCAACCCGGCGTTTTATCCCAGCAAGTCTTCGGCCGACAAGATCAGGTTGGCGTCTGCATTCAGACCGTTTGATCCGACAAAGAGGCGCGTAATTAGCGTGCTGAATGTGGCTGGCTTGCACTGAGATGCATACCACATCGACCGGGATGCTCACATTTGCCACACGTTCGACCCTCTTCAAGGCAAAGTCAGCAAGATGACCAGTGTCATCCGGGAAATTATCGAGCATTGCTGCATATGGAAATGGGGCTGACTTTTGAAGCTGTGAAGTGGTGCAAGCAAGAACATGGGAGTTCGTGCGGGGTTCTCTGCTTTGCTGTGCTGGAACTGCTTCTAGCAGAGAAGCCGAGGTCCGCAGATCTTATTCCGTACCTACGCCTTCGATACCTGAGCAAAAGCATTGCTCTGTTACACAAAGCTAGCGAAGAAAGAGGCGTGCGTCTATAATGCATCAATTCATTTTCATTGTTGCGTACAAAGTATGCGTACTAAGTGCCATATGATCTAGCTACTTCGATGTTGCTCTAAAACATTCTTGAACGATTTCCCATCTGAGCGTTGCATCATGACATTTCAATAAAATGTCTATCAGTCATGTCTTGGGACTGCTTGTATCCGGAAAATCGCGCACGACTGGGTAGAACGCTTATCGCTGTCTCTAATTGCAATCACAGGCAAAGCCTTGTTGCTTGACAGCTGTGTACTGCGGTGGCATCTGGGAAAGTTGAATAATCTCAGGTGGCGCGGGTTCCTCCTCCTCTTTGTCGTCACCGGCTTCCTGTTTGTCCTTCTCCACCTCCTCCTCCGCTCGATGATCTTCCACCATGCGGTCAATCAGACACTGAAATGCATCATCAATATGCTCGCCGCTCTTGGCCGAGGCACGGAACCACTCGACGATATTGTTCTTGTCGACGCACTTTTGCATGTTCACGCCGAGGTCCAACGCGCCCATGGGGTCCATCAGCAGGTCGCTCTTGTTCGCGACCATGACCACGGGGATCTCCGCTCCTCCATTCAGATCTTTGCAGCACGTGTCAATCTCGTTCTTCCAGTTCACGACGGCGTCAATCGTGTTGGCCCGCGTGATATCGCACACGATCACGGCGCCTTTCGCCTCGCGGAAGTAGCCCCGCGTGAACTTGGCGAACCGGTCTTGGCCCGCGATGTCCCACAGCTGCAAGCTGATGGTCAACTGGTCATCGTACTCGATGAGCTTCTCCACAAAGTCGGCCCCGATGGTGCCTCTGAGCGAGCATCTCCATAAATTAGTAGATCGACTGAGGCAATATACATCGAAATATACAGGTATACACTAAGTACGTAATTTATTCTTCCAATATATTACGTACTTAGCGTGAAATGCCATATGATTTAAGTGCACTACAGTCATGTACCGAATTGTGAGCGATAAAAGTCTGCACTTTTCCGGTATCAGTAACACGCGCCGTATGGCTGTGTGGTAAAACGCAAGAAGAAATTTCGAAGACGGATCAAGATGTGGAAGATACGGATATACTGGGGGCGAGTCAGGCGAGAACTGGCGTGATCTAGGCAAGCTGGGGTGTACGAGATGATGCCAGCACCCCAGACGAGGTAGAATCAGGGTGACCGACACAGATCGTGCCTGATCGCCAGCCGAGAGTACGCGGGATTGGCCTGCTGGACCATGGAAGCTGATATGGAAACTGGCGGAGAGTTGAAGATCGAAGCCAGGCAGACATCCGGAAGATGGCGGCACGCGTGGATCTCGGGCCGACTGCGTTAGACCGTCACCTAGTCGTCAACACAGATGACAGAGGGTGGATCACGAGGCAGCGATGGGAATGCCGTCGATCGAGATCGGAATGCAAGAGCGGAAGTCAAGGCACCTGGTGGACACCGCGGATCAAGATGGCCGATCGAGATTGCAGATCGGGATTGGGCGATCGGGATTGGCCGATCGGGACCGAAGATTGTCGACCCGCCAAGATGGGAAGAACAAGGGGCGAAGCCAGGACAAGCATCAAGTGGTTGTCAGGTTGTAGGATGCAGGACGAGATGGTAGCCGAAGGATATAGAGGCTAAACATAAATCAGAGTTGAATTTGCACTAAACATCACAAGTGCCTCCAAGTCATCCGCCTCAGGAACTACATTGGCCTCGGCGGAGCGGACAAGTGCGAACGGACAAGTGTCGGGAATAGCGGATCTGGTAGTGAGGTTAAGTCTGGATAATATATTGGCCAGCTTTGCCCACTCTAGTGACCTTTCCTTCAAGTGCGAACCCTCGATCGACCAGATTAAGCTGTTTGTCTGGCGATCGCTTCTCCTCTCGACTACGATCTCGCTATAGGAAGCGACAAACACACCATGAAAGGCAACCACAGGCCTTGGATCGGACCCAGGCCCCTCGATTAAAGCGAAGAGTACTCGATCGAGGCAAATAACCGGACGCAGAGCGAGGATTTCCGCGCTGCTCCAACCCCATCCCCGCGTCTCGCCAAGACCATCAATCTTCACCAAGTGCTGCATCTTCGGAGCCCCGAGAGAGCAGATCCAGCCCGCCGACGGGTACACAAGATGAGAGCAGTTCAGCTGATCACGGATCAAAGGGGGACCCCCTCCGTTAGTCGGTGTCTGGGCGCTGGTGGGAAGCTCGATCAAGCCTCAGCCAGATTTTGGCTGATCCCGCTACACCACATCTGCGCCGACGACGGCAGCGGCGCGCTCACACGCGGTACGCTGACGCCGCAGCGTGCGCTGCTTCTGCGGCAGGTCCTTGCGGTTGTTGTGATTGAATTCTCGCACGAAGTACTCTTCCAGGCGGTTTGAGGGTTTGAGTATGGCAGTAAACACGGAAAAGCTTGTAATCGCTCCTGTTTATTCTTATTAACTGTGTGCTACTGTAATAAACGATAATTTTACTTTCTGGTCTAAACAACAACTCTACCAACCACATCAAATGAGGTGAGCGGAAGGGGTGAGCTGGGCTGGAGGACCTCGGGGTCCCTGCTGACGTGCGAGGGAACAGAACCGCGGAGGACTGGTACTAAGTGTTTGCAGGATTTGCTGTCGGTGTGTGCGGTGATTTTTAGTGGTAGGGGCTCGTACAGTCGTGAATCTACCCTAAACGAACCACACTGATGTGGTAAGAAAGCTTTGGTTTATTTCTTATGCATAGGTAGTGAAGCTGGTGAGCGTAGCGAATAAGCGGAGTGGACGAAGCTGGGGAAAGTGTGTTTTTAAGCAAAGGAAGTCGCCAAATGCAAGTTGCAGCAAGCCAGAAAACAAGTTGCAGCAGCAGCAGAAAATGGCCATCATGATTGGCCCAGTTGCCAGTCGCCACGCAGTCCTCATGTTCATTTGGGTTTCGACCTCGCACCACGGCCTGCGACCAACGCAGCCATTCAAGTCAAGCACGATCACCAGAGGCAAGCCGCTGCTCGATCGGCATGCTAGATTTTTTTTTACCCTCCCACCATCCACCATCCCTGTAGGGGGGTTGCCATTCGGCACCTTGCTCTTCGAGTAAGGTCCCCTCTTGGCTGTGGTCCCTAGCCAAATGAACCGCACATTATAACCCCCCCCCATGACTGCATGATTGATTGAAAACATTCGCGTTTAGTATTTTCTTCTTGCTTCTAGCCTAGTGTTAGAACCCCCAGTAGCCTCAAGCAGCACCATAACGCTGGACACGTAGTGGAGAAGCAGGGTAAAGTCGTCATTGTGGAGTGACGTGTGCTGAGAGTTTGAAGGCCGAGATCTGGAGTGTGTTTGGAGGGCCCCAGACCTGCACACGAGTTTGTATCGCGCTGGAGAAGCGGCGAGAGCGCGATCAGAGCCAGTCGTAGCCCGGGAGGAACAAGGAACGGTTTGAAGAAGGGCCCCGGATCCGTTCACGAGTTTGTATCGCGCTGGAGAACGGCGAGAACGGTTGAGAGGGTGAGAGAAGAGCCCGCCGTAGCCCTCGGAGGAACAAGGAACGGTTTGGAGTAAGTACTGGAGTCAAGAGTGTAAAGTAGTGAAGGGAAGATGGCGTCGTCATGGTATGGAAGAGAGAGAGAGGAAAGCGGGGCAAGAGATGTCTGCCGTCGGGAAGAACGCGAGGCCGGCCTCGGAGAAGAGGAGGCTCGCGCGGAACGGTCGGAGGCGAAGTCCCGAGGAGGGCGTCCGACTTCCTCGGAGTCTGGTGGCCTGGAGGTAGAAGATCACTTTCAGGGAACAGTTGAAGTCGGTATGGAGAGTCTCGCGCGATTGAAACGCGTCGCGGACGCGGTCACCCGAGGAGCGTCGGTGTCTGAAGTCATGCGCGAGCTTCAGGACGACGACGAGGAAGATGAGTACGAGGACCTCGAGGAGAAGCCTGCCGTCAAGACCGAGTCTGTGGCCCCGGTCGGGCGCGTAGCCGAGGTCAAGACCGACCCGAGGATGAAGAAGGAACCCGAGCCGCTCGCTGGTCGACAAGGTGAACGGTTGAGCCTGGAGCAGTATCGTTCACAGCCCCGGGCTTTGGCTATAGGTCTGAAGCGCGTGCCGAATAGGAAGACGGAGGGTTCTACGATGCGTTGAAAGAACCTACTAACCCCAAGCGCAGCCCTAGTGGATTCATTCCCCACTACATGGGACATGAAGCTCGTCGGACGGATCGGCCTGCTTTCGGATAGAGTTGGAGTGCTCAGCGTTATTCGGGACGAGCGGCTGAGTATCCTAGTTGGAGCAGACGTCAGCCAGTACCGAAGTCAGAGGCTCCGGGGCCCCCTCTTCCCAAGGTGCAACTGTATGGAGTTAGCTCGAGAAAGGGACAGACGCCCTGCGGTGGGGGCTTGGCTGTCCCGCAGTTCGGCCTGGGCCCGACAGCGGCCCTTTCTCGCGAACCCGAAGTCCGCTCCGCCGCTGCGAACTACCTCTCGCGCGCTGGACCACAAGTCGCAGTGGAGTACGAAGTTTGTGACCCCTTGTGGGTTTATCAGGCGTTCTGAGCCCGCCAAGGAGAATCGCGAACGAAGAAACTCGTCTTCTCTTGGCATGGCCTTACCGAGTAGTGGACAAGGTGGGCGACAACGCCTATCGGGTCGCTATCCCGACCCATCCTAGCAAGACCGTCGCAATCGATGTCAACCGACAGAAATAGTACCGCGGAAAATGGACTAGACCGTTCACGGACGAAATTCCTGAGGGCGTCGGGAGTGCTGAAGAAGGTGACAATGGTCCATTGGAGGAGGCTGACTTGCCCGCGTCCAGCTTCGCGGAACGGTTGACAGTCAGTACCGACGACACGGTGGTTGCCGGAGCGGATGCTCCTCTAGTGGGAGTGGTTGCCAAACGGAGTGTGGATCAAAACGTGGAGTGTCTAGCGCTGACGACCTCGTACGATACTTTCTGGCTAATGAGGGAGGCCCTACTCCCCGAGTACGCCTCGCTCGGGGACGGTTTCGAGCAAGCTGAACGGAAGAAGAAGGGGTTACCCGAACTATGTCGGAGTGCCCGCCTAGCCTATGCCAATGCCCAGGTCGACGACGATTATCTACTCCTAGTGTAGTGCCGGTGAAGTGACCCTCTTGAGCTGCGGAACGGTTGATTGTGGAATTAGAAGAAATCAATAGTGGAGAGTGCATGTAAATTTTCAAGCTTTTATATTTATGTGTGATCTTGCTTTTGGATCAGCGTAAGGAACGCTGTCGAACGGGAATGGAAAATGGAAAACGGTGTTCATTGAATTAGAAGGACCCTAAGTGCCCGGTCGGATAAGCACTGAGCGCGAGAGAGATTAGAGCTACGCGAGGATCGACTTGGGGGACTCGTCGGCGTCAGTCGTCGCGATCCCGCCCTTAGCCACGGTAGGCTTGCTCTCGGGGGAGTCGGTGGAAGCATCCGCTGGCTTGTTGCCTTCAGGGTTGTCGCCGCCGGACTTGCTCCCGCCTGACTTGCTTTCTTTTGGGCTTGCCGCTGCTGGGTTGACCTCTACTGGCGTCACCTCCGCGACTTGCCACCGCTTGCCTTGCCCTTACCCGACTTGCTGCTGGGACCTGATGCGTGGCCGTCGTCGTCGTCCGAGCCTTCGGAGTCCTCGGTGAGTCCTGTGTGGGACACCACCTCCTCGTCGCTGGCCGCCGTTTGGGGACCTGAGAACTGAATCGGTGGAGTAGGGGCCATCACGGTGTAGTCGCCGTCGTCCTCGAATTCCGAATCGTCGACGCCCTGCTCCAAGCGCTTGAACTGCTTCTCGCTGTCGACGGCCACATTCTTCTTGGACAAAATCAAGCGCGCCACTTCCCCTTCGACGGGTCGGAGAGTCCGATCCACGAGCAACGCCTTCCACGGGCCGATGGAACGGTTGACAACCCAGTAGTGCAGAGGAGGCGGGTCATTCGCTTCGTCCGACTTGATGTGAGCCAACGCTCGATTCGAGTGAAGCTTGCGCGACGGGTCGATGAGCTGGGCCTGCTCAAGGAATTCCGGGATCGAAGTGTAGCCGTCCTCGTCGATCTGCGCCGGATTGAGGGCTCGTGCGAGCGCTCTGTCGTAACGCGATCGGTTCTTGGCGAAGGGGGTGGCGAGGTCTTCTTGCGATGACCCTGAAGCCTCCTTCGCTCCCGATGAGTGCTTGGCCGCCTTGCCGCCCAGCCACACTAGCGTGTCGTGGGAACGGTTCTCAAGCCGATCCAGGAAACCGTAGTAGCTGAACTCCTCGATGTTGCGACTCACGAACTTGATCCGGGTCGCGACGGCGAGATGCTTGTGCTTGCGACGCTCATCCGAATTCGTCGTCGGCGCGTATATCGCGCAAGCGTAGAAGACCCAGCTATGACGCATCCACATCCGGTAATGCAGCAGATGCAAGTCCGGGTACTCCTTCGGGTCGTACCAACAGCGCTGGCTGACCCACGGATACGCTAGCCGGAACGGCGCGGCGCCTCGGCTCGCGGCCACCTGTACGATGTTCGCCAAGTCGACCAGGATCTGGGCCGGAGTGGAGCTGGGAAGATTGAAGCTGTAGATGGCCTTCTTGGGCGCGGTCCGTTGCTTCTTGGCCGGCGGGGTCTTGGCCTGGTTAGTACTGCGCAAGGTCGGCCGCTTGGAGGGAGCTGGGGGCGCTTCGGAATCGTGAGTAAAGAGAGGACAAAATGGGGCCGTGCTCAACTGCATCTCGTCCGGCGCCGGCAGCAACAGGACCGTCCCCTTCAGCGAAGCCTCGTCGTCATCGCGAGGGATCCCCATGGTGAGGTTGTCCAGGGCTCCAACCCGACAGCCGGGTCGTTCTCGGCGATGCGGGTCCGGAAGCGAGCCCAGAACTCGAACTTGCTGAGGAGGACCCCTCCTCCCCGTGCTCGTTGCGGAGGAGGCCCGGGAGGTATTCCAGGTCCTCGTCGAACTTGGTTTTCTTGGACTTCTGGGTTTCGCGGCAGGACGGGAGGGGCTTGGCGGTGTCTGCGGAGAGCGCGGCGAATTATCGAATGAGGCACTTGCCGTTCGGGGTCTGGGGGTTGCCGGCGATAGATGGTTTCCGACTGGCTACTGGAGGCCCCGCCGTTATGGGTTCGACCGTCTGCGAGAGGGGCTACCGGAGGTCACCGTTATGGGTTCGACCGTCTGCGAGAGGTGTCGAGAGCCAACGGGATTGTGGGTTGCTCTCGAACCCTAGCATGAGACTGGAGCAGTCCTCGATCCGTTCGAAATGGAACTTATAGCTTTGGTCATCCCAAGTTCGGCACCCTGCGCAAGATGGAGACGACGACTGACGCTGTAAGGGGACTGTTCGCATTGATGGCGGCCGTACCTACGACTTTGTGGTCGGACTCCGAGTGGAACTCGCTTGGTTGACCGCCGGGGTCATCATATGGATGGTCACCGAACACCTACGCGGTATCGGCACCCATCTCTCTCTCTCTCTCTCTCTCTCTCTCTCTCTCTCTCTCTCTCTCTGGAAGTCACGAAATTCGGGTTGAAATGGGGTCTGCTAGCCAAGCTCTGTGTGCGCCGGTATTGTCGATACGTGCGAGGACCCGCCGTCCAACGCCAGCCGTTCCGATCCAGGCTATGGAAAATGTACGAAGCTCTGATGGCGACTCCGATGGTCGTCCCGGAGGCCCGGAGGGTCCACGGTTACGGTCTGGGTCGTTCGCCTACAAGTGGGCTGACGCCCTGCACGAATACTGGTGCATTTCCTGCCCGAGTCGTGGGCGTTTGCGTGGTAGTCAAAGGTGAAGTACCGGAACGGAGTGCACGTCGTGTCTCATCGGACGGTCGTTCGTGCCAATCTTGTATGACAACTAACCTGGACTTTCGTTTCGTTGCTGGCCTACGGTACTTTCTTCGGCACCTTGTTCCTATATGAGTTCGTGGAGTAGGTATGTCGCGGACCGCCTGGAGTCGCTGCGTTAATACTGGCAAGTAACTATGTCATCGATCAAAAGACAAGCATCAGTAACGTACAATCGCTGAACGTGTGAAGGAGGGGCCCTCAGTGAATTGATAGCCGAGAACTCGTCACTGGTCCTGTTCGACGGTTGGGTGCTCCTAGTGAGCCTGGTTAGCGGAGTCTGGAGGAGCTACGAAACTACTGACTGTGGTCGTTCGCTAGTGGAAGTGGCGCGTGATGGCTACGCGGCTTGGTGTTTGGCGCTCGAAGAGCAAGAGCAAGCAGAGTGGTTGAGCGAAGCCTTCTGGTGGATGGATGGGTGTGAAGGTCAGCTAAGAGTGCTCATGCGGACTACAAGCCGAGCGTCGCGCTTTGTGCGCGAAGATTGTGCTGCCGGCCCTCGACGAGGTCGCCGAGTTTCAGTCGGGGAAGATGTCCCAAGCCGGAACGGTGGCCGTCGATTGGGCCCGGTTGACCGTTCCGAGCCGGAAATCCTCAGAACGGCGATGCAATCAAAAGTTACTGTTTCTGTTCATTATTCTCTGCCATCATTTCTAATGTAGCTTCATCGCACCAAATGACTGTGAGACCTAGTGAATACTCAACGTTTGCACTAGGTTGCGAGCAACTGCAATTACATCTGGGTCTTAGCATCAGATTCACTCAAATCATCGCCGTGGTTGCGGTGACTTGCAGCAAAACGTGCCTGGTGGTTTTCCCGGTAAGCCCTGCGTTTCGCGGCTTGACGCTCCGTGATGGCAAATCCGATTTCATGGAGTCGCGCCTCGTAAACTTGGCCTCGAGAGGTCCGATTGGGGTTGCTTTGGCGCGGGGGCATGTTACTACGCGCGCATCTCGTGGCGCTCGTGATCGTGGAGCACTTGCATTTCGGGGCTGAGGCAGTCCTCTTATCAACCACGTCGAGTACCTTTGGCTCCAAGTTGGAGTAGTCCATCACCAAGGTTGTTGTTCAGTTCTTGCCGACGGACGAGAGCTCGGCATCAACAGGATCACGCCACTGTCCGCTGGGCGCTACCTTCCGGGTTGGTCGCATCCGTCCACAACATAGACACAGAACGCAGAGTAAATCGTTAGTACCTTAGAGATGTTGGTTTCGTCACTGTCCAATGAATCCGCTGGCTGGTAGTCGGACTCCGTTGGTGCAGTGACGAATTCTACTAAAGAATTCTTTGTCGTGTTTCCCGGGTGGAGGCCTCAAACTCTATCAACACAGAGCGATGCGGGTGGCTAACCCGCATAAAACTTGTCGCCAAATGTATTGATCGATAGACAGAAGATTGAGGAGTGTGGTCGGAGTCTGATGGTAACCGGCTCGTCGTCTCCGTTGGACACTGACCACATAAATGTGCAGTTGGGCATGCAAATTCTAAGATATGCAGGAAGAACACCGGAGCAGACACTGACAGTCTGTCCCGGCCCACAAGTGGTGAATCCACTGTCTTCGACTGAGAGTCTGGCATCAGGTCACCTGGTATTGCCACGGAGTTGGCTGCGGCTAAACCAATGTGGCTGGTCCTCGGCATCCACTACACAAAGCTTTGGTCGAATTAAGTGCATTGGTTTGATGCACAGCATTTTACACAGCGCGCTAAGATGCATGCATTGTATTCAGCTAAGCCGTGATGATGAAAAAATCTTATACATGTAGTTGTAAATTCCCTAGCAACGCACGGCATTAACGGATTTCCTCGAATACAAGTCCTGTAGGAATACAAGTCTGCTCGTGAATCGACTTGGACTTCTAAAAATAGAAGTCCTGTATCAAATAAAATCCCGGTGTTGTATTTGTATGTTTTCCTTCCGATACGCTTTCGTCCACGCTGTTCCCGGGCCCACAACCTCAGCTCTTTCCACTCGCCTCATCCGGACAGGTTTATTTAGCGGCACGATGTGGACAGCAGCAAGTTTCAGCACGAACAGGAGAACGAGGAAAATACTGAGGATAGCACAGACTCGAAAGTTGAGGTGGTGAACGCATTAGATGATGTCGTGTTGGTGGACGAATAACAGAGGGATGCAGAAAGAGATTGACGGTAAGGTGAGTGGGACTTCGTCGGGCGAAGTGAGAGCAAGCGCTCATATTGTGTAGTACCGATCAAGCTTTGATGTTGACCCAAGTCTAGAATCTTTAAAGTCTAGATGTCATTGATAAAATAGAAGCCCACACCTGTTTATAAGCCTCCTAACCGGGGACCCGCGCGATAAGCTGGAGGAGATGCTGCGGCTGATAAATACAACTAACGGAATTTACGAAATAGAAGCCAGTCTTTTTTTAAGTTCTCCTGCATTTTTATGATGCACGAAAAGGAAGAAATGTTCTCCTTTTCGTGTATCTTTCTCGCAAATAATGGTCATACCGGTTTTCTGTACACTACCGGCATTGCTACAGTGGCAACGGTAATTAGTGTGACTTCAGAATTAGTCTAGGCCCGAAATTAGTCTGGGTTAGACTATTTCATGTGCGGGAGAAATTTGCGGGTTCAAAATTAGTCTGAGCAGAAATGTTCAGAATTAGTCTGTTTATAATTGGGCTTGTCTTGGTGAAGTGGTTTGGATTCGCCCAGTCCATTCCCATGACCTGAGTTCGAGTCCCTGCGTACTGTGATTATTCGACACGAGCTAGAGGCGCAAAGCGCCAGAGATAGGTTTATTTCTTTCTTAAGAGTAGGGTGGTCCGGTGTCGTCAAATGAGCAGGCGGTTTTGTCCATTATTTTTATTTTTACCCATATTTATTTCTTTCTTGACCCATTTAAAGGGTCCATTATTTCTTACTTCACCCATAAATGTACCTATTATCTGGAACTCCGGCTGTTGTAGTGGCTCGCTCGCAGCCAGTGATGCTTCGCTGCAAGACGCACTAGAGCAGTGTTTCATTGTCTATTCGAAACTACAATGGTGATTACAACAGTTTCTCCTTGCGGTGGCTGTGGCGAGAACGTCGGAAGAGTTCATCAATGCCCAGACTGCAACTGCTACATGCATCCGTTCTGTGGGAAGCCTGTTGGTCCTGAGGGCTTTGGTCAACTCGTAATATGTCTGGTCTGCTTGCAGAAGCAAAACAGCCCCAGCGCTACTCCAAAGGCGTGGGGCAAGACCAATCGCAAGTGGCAGCACGTTGTTTATCATCGAGCTCATCGATCATCGCTGCGTTTGCGCGGGCACACCTTCCCGCCAAACCAACAGGCAAGACCGAAGTTCAAGATGACAAAGTTTGCAGACCCCATCGTCCAACATTTGAGACTGATGTAAGCGACTCCACTTCAACGTCAACACGTCCGACAAGCGCGGTACCTGTTGTAACCTCGTCGGAGCATGGTACAAGCAAAGTGTACAGTACTGCGCCCTTAACTGCTCAAGTCGTCACCAGTATTGCCCAGTGTAGAAAGGTGCTTCGCTGGATGGTCATGACTGAGCAAGCGAGTGGAGACTTGCTTCTATTTTCCAAGGCAGTCGACAAGTTCCCCTCTATCTTCAAATCGAAGACCCGGCAGGCCAACCTTGCCAAAGCCATGGATTGGTGGCGCAAGCGATCAAGATTTCTTGACGGATAGCGGAGCTCAAGTGTGCTTTCTAGTCGTCGTAAACAAGGGCGAGCTCGTGTCGACAGGAAGTGAATCTTAGGAAGAGGACGGCGTCCAAGTGAGTGGGTTTCCTGGTTGTATCCCGTACTGTGCGACGAGTTCGACCGCCTCAGAAAGCTTGGTCTGAAGTTTGATTCCCGGCTTCTTCGCCAAATTGCGCTGCGCCAACTGCACGTACCTGGTGCCGCGCAGCATCTGTTGATGCTCAAGGTGCACTTCTCTCGGTCAAGATAACGACTCGGTGGGTGCAAACATTCATGGAGAAAATCGTATCGTATTGTACTGCGTTCTCACACCGGCAATAGCCAGGTGAGCCCAGAGAAGCAAGCCCAAATTGAGCGCGAAGTTGCGTCCCATCTCGGTCAATTGAAACGAGACTTTGAGAGCGGCAAACTCAATGAAAACGCGGTGGAGAACATCGACGAAACGCACTTCATGATCGATTTCGATAACGGCAAGACCCTCGGCTTTGTCGGAGAGAAAAGTGTGAAGCATGCGGACGTTGTGTCCGGTGGAGAGGGTATGACAATGGTTGTGCGAATCTCCGGTGGACCAAGTGGTTATATTCATCCGCCAATGATGGCATTCACGAATGCCAGCCGAAGCTACCCCATCCGAGGAGGTGTTGAGGATAATGTGGTCGGCGCATGCTATCGATCGGGGCCGAACGGCTGGATGGACCAGCGGCTCTTTCGTGAATATTTTACGGAGAGGAAAGCAATGGGAGCTAATCCACACGGCCGACATAAGACAATCTTCCTGGACAATTGCTCATGTCACCTCGACGAGTCCGATTGCCAGGAAGAGCTGAACCGTCTGAATGCAAGTCTGCATTATCTCCCGCCCAATGCAACCGATATTTGCCAGCCTGCGGATTCTTTTGTCATTGCGAAGATTAAGGATATTTGGTCGCGCAAGTGGAACGACAAGAAGCTCATTGAGGACAAGGAGTGGCAAAACAAGGCGAGAAAGGACGGCAGCTACTCTGGCAAGCTGAAGAATCCAGGCAAGGTCTTTTTCCTGAAGCTGGCGGCGGCTGCGGTTCGAGAAGTCAACCAGAAGCGGGACAAGAACGGCGTCAACTATGCAAGAAAAGCCATGATGCGATGTGGCTTATCGCTGGCGGTTAATGGAACCTGGTCTACGGAGCAATTTTTCCCTCATCTACAAGAGATTATCAAAAGGTATCCGCAAGAATTTGCAGGAAGCGCAAATGATGTTGGATCTGAAGGTGGCATACATCGGACCATGAACAGAGACGACGAAAGCGAGCCGGTAAGTATCGTCGTGATGAACAGCGCAGGCAACGAAGCGTTCGTCTAGATGCAGATAGAGGACGCTAGGATGTAGCCAAACCTGGATGCAGACTAATTTTGAATGTTCAAAATTGGGGACCTGGGTGGTGGACCCGGGGGGAGGCGCAGTTCGAAGGTTATAAACGAAAGGGGAACACATGTATGATAAAAAAAGTATATGGACCCCGCGAAAATATCTTTAACTAAGCTAGCCATGAAGGGAGGAGTCTGCATCTAGAGACCGTAATGTTTCAGCAGATTGATAAACAGCTAGAAAGTAGACATTGATAGCACCTCGTTCCATCTCGGCTAACGTAGCGCGCTTCACTTTAGCTCTCGCTGATGCATGAAGCGGAGTCCCAGCGCTGCGTCAAGCGACATCGTGTCGTACAGCAACGCTTCGAGCAACGTGATCATCGCTCCACAGCGGATTGGCGAGCAAAATGTTAACCAGCAATGACCTCACTAAAATAACGCAACAAGGCAAAGTGATGGACCCCACTTCGATGATAAACGTTACCTTCCAATGCAATACGTGAACTCTGGGTACCTTCGGAATGATGTCCAGCGCCTGCTCTCGCTGCGTGAAGGCTTGCCTGATCTGCATGATAATCGGTGACACCACAACGAACGAGACGATGATCCATGAGATCTTGGTGCCGAAGCTCGGATCCCTGGTTACGTGATCAACGTGCTGATCCAGTATTTAGTGACAACACGCAAATTAAAAAACTTATCAATTTAGTGAATACGGGTGTCTTAGGCCGGTCACTTTTCCTCTTTACCCTCAAACTCTGTTGGCGTAATTTCCTGCAGTGCCAGCAACCAGGCCGTGCAGCCAGAGCTGCTCTTGCCCAGGAAGTAGTAGAGCGAGGTGGTGACGATCGAGAAGACCATCGCGAACAGCCCCTCGACCGTGATGGGCTGGATGCAGAACGTCGTGGAGGCAGCGTACAGGTCCAGCACCGTCTCACGAAATCCCTCGCTCGCGCGCCGCAGCGCCTATAATATCGTCCTCATGCCAGGCGCGACTGGGCTGCAGCGCTGGTAGCGTACTTGGCATAACCTTCCATTTTAAACCTGATCTAGCTCTGTCCCAGAACTGTGCGTGACTAACGCGATTTTATATAGGTTCTACACCCCACTTTAGTGAAATATGCAATAGTGGTCATAAGTTATGACTCGTGGCCGTCTCCTGCGTGGGCATCTCTTCCGGCTGTGTCTCCACCGTGGGCTTGACCTCCGTGAGCGTCCCCTCCCCAACATCACATCTCCGCCTTTTCCCGCGTCATCCGAGGGAAGAGGCGGAGATGTGATGTTGACACAGCAAAGTAATTTTCTTGGGGATAATACGTCCTCAAACATTATAAAGTAATTTTATATCATACTTTTAAGGTTGGTGAGAAGGACAGCCCCTTGACTTATCCAGCCCTCGAATGAAATATCCCCTAACCATTGGAAGATGGATTCGAACGTAACTGTCCAGGACAGTTATGTTTCTGCGGTGGGTATCGACTCGATGCCCACCGCAGAAACAAATCATCGAGGCCTTAGTGGACGCTAGCAAGGGGCGTTTGCAGCAGCGAGCCAACATACCTATTAATGCCCCCTCCAATTTGGAGGGGGCATTTGGAGTCCAAAGCCCACGCCCCGCCCCTTCGTCTGTGAAAAAAAATGACTTTGAGTACAGTACACTTATGATCTGTGTAAGTACGACTATATTTACGTTTTGCTATGCATCTCATTACCCTACTCCTACGTGCATTTTTGGGTGTTCCTTATGACAAAGAAATATCGGTATACGAATGTTATACGAATGTTACTTGATAGCGTATGGAGAAAAATGTTGTACCAATGTTACTCGATGACATCCGGAATCCAGCCCCTAACGACAGTTCTTCGAACTGCGAATTATTGTAACTTACTCTTCAAAAGTCCTGACACCGGTTATTTTAACCGGTCAGGGTTCGAGTGATATTGGCCCGGGTTTTGCTCGTATAAAGACATGTAGAATGGCCCAGCATCTCCTTAGGAGAGCGCAACCGCTCTTATTATGCTTTCTCTAGCTCATTTAGCAAAAATGCAAGTAAAGCAACACGAGTTCAGCAGCGACGAGAAGAAAATGATGGTGAAGAGCTACAGTTTTTTCGCGCTACAAAAAAAACAAGGGCTTTTCAGCGGGAAGCGCACGAGGGAACTAGTAGCCGAGTGTCTTGGCTGTTCCCCGGAGACGGTAGCACGCGTTATTTCGCTCTACAACGCGTGTGAGGTCTCCGCCTTTGAGGTACGAGCTGATCAATTTGATAGTTAACTGTTAAGTATCAAAAGTCTTTAACATTCAATATTTTCTGTGCTGTATTTGTACAGTCTGTTCCGAATAATAGAGGAAGGCCTCGCTCGTACCAGCTAGATGCAATTGCCCCGGCCATCCGTGATTTTGTGGTGGCACAAAACCTCGCGGGGCAGCCCATTACAGCCCAACGGGTTTGTGATGAGGTTGCAGACGTTACTGGTGTGCTCTTAACCGTGGAAACAATGACGCGGGTGCTTCATGAGCTTGGCTTCCACCAACTCAAGGGCGAGAAGCGCCATATCTACGCTGAGTCAGCTGGAAACGTCGCCTTCCGACGGACATACATTCAGAAAAAAATCGCAAACCGGGTCGCCGTTCGAGGGGGTCGAAGCGGAGTGTCCGCTTAGGTGTGAAAAGACCCGAGGTCTACCTCGACGAATCTTATTGCAACGTCGATCACGTCACAGGCAAGACGTGGTTGACGGCAGAGAAGATTCGCTACAGGAAGACAGGCAGAGGAGCACGGTAAGCACTGTTTTGTATTCAATTATTTTGTGCCTGTTCTAACTGTAATTGTGGTATGATGTTTTAGTGCTTGTATAGTTGCTGCAGGTATTATTAGAAGCAAGGGTGCAGTGATGAATGGGGGTTTCGTTGAGAATTCTATCAAAGTATGGAATTCTACCCTAAAGCGCAAGCCTGGGGACGATGATTACCATGGCAATTTTGATGCCGCCCAATTTGAGCGCTGGTTTGAGGAAATGCAAAACTTTGCGTAAGTATGGTGGGTGTAACATCTATTGAGATGGTGCATCGTACCATAAGCGGGAACTCAATCCCAGCCCACGAAAATCGGGATGGCTGAAGGCCGATATACAAGAATGGTTACGTGCAAACGGTAAGACTTTGAAATATCTGTTGAATTATGTTCTATTTGAGGATTAACTATTTATTCTGTGTATTGTGCACTAGCTGGTATGGTATTTAGTCCAAAGGCAACTATCGCCACTCTAATTGAGTTGGTCGAGCTCCACCGGCCGCCCAAGCGCTATCAGGTGACAGAAATTGCGATGTGTTACGGACATCGTGTCTTCTTCACGCCACCATACCACCCAGCACTGCAGCCGATAGAGTTAATTTGAGGCATTGTCAAAGGACGCATTGCACAGAGTTAATTTGGGGCATTGTCAAAGGACGCATTGCACGCGCCCCAGCCAAGACTGGCGCAGAAGTTGTGCAGAAGGTTCGTGAAGGACTAGCGGATTGTAAAGACGAGTGGCTCAGTGTATATCGGCATGTCCAGAAGAAGGAAGATAGCTACGTTAGAGCAGACCAACTGCAACCTACACCTTCATAAATACATAGTCATCATCTGAGCTGGCAGCTGGCTGTTGATATGTCAATCAGCGATGTGACATTACGATTGACACATGTGACGCGCCTTTCTTGTGCAAACCACATGAAATTGTCTATTGACCAATCGAATTGCTTAATTTCTGCATAGCAAGGTCAGCCCTTTTCACCAACTTTTTTCAGATCTGCAATGGTGTTTTTGAACGCCCTATAGCTTGAAAACCGCTGCGAATCAGGCAAAACCGACTTCATTTTCGGACTCAGCGGGTGCGAAAACCCTATATATCTAAATATCGATATAGGTTAAGACCCTTCTATCCTAGGTTGAATCTTGGTGTCAGGACTTATGAAGAGTACAATAGTCGGTGTTCAGAATTAGTCTATGCTTGCGATAGACTATTTTGTGTGAGGTCGCTGAAAATGTGCTTACATAAATTAGTCTCACTCAGACTAATTATCCGCTACTGCGACCGACTCGGCCGAAAAAGTTCGTGTGGCGCACGTCGGCCAATGGCCTCTGCCGCCCCTTCTGCACCACTCGCTTCAGTCTCAAGCCTCCGCTGCTTCTGCCCAGTTGAGTTGAGGAGCTCCTCGTCACCTTCGCCCAAGAGCCATGAGGAGCGACGTGACCGCCGAGGAAGTGGCGCTGCTGCAGCGGCCGTTCGTGCGCGGCGAGAGCGACATCTTCGCGTACCTGACGGCGCTCATGAAGCAGCGCACCTTCATCTTCGACGGCGGCATGGGCACCATGATCCAGACGCACAAGTTCACCGAGGAGGACTTCCGCGGCGAGCGCTTCAAGGACTCGCCGTGCCTCGTCAAGGGCAACAACGACCTGCTGTCCATCACGCAGCCGCAGGTCATCAAGGCCATCCACAAGCAGTACATGCAGATCGGCCGGGCGCAGCTCATCGGCACCAACACCTTCTCGGGCACGACCATCGCCCAGGCCGACTACCAGATGGAGCACCTGGTCTACGAGCTCAACTACGAGTCGGCCAGGCTGGCCCGCGAAGCCGCCGACGAGGTCACGGCGCTGGACCCGCTGCGTCCGCGCTTCGTGGCCGGCTCCA
>JAIKVD010000221.1:0-25964 GCA_024679075.1 Phytophthora uliginosa | reverse complement strand
GGGCCACGTCGCGGGGCGCGATGATGGCGCGGATCGCGTTCACCAGCGCGTCCTGCTGGGCCTCCATGCTACGCTGTCGAAGGGGGAGTTATCTGTCTGCCGCCGTTTCAGCAGCGTCCGTCCGATCCCGGGATAATGGTGGAGAGCCGCTCTTTTACCTGTCGGAGAGGCGGAAGAGGACGAGGGCGAGAGGAAGAGGAAGCACCGCAGACAGACAGAGCTGTACGGAGACTGTACGCTGCTCTCCCTGTGGCTGGAGGGGAGGAGCTACTGTAGCCGAGCGGCGAACCCCGGAGCTGGTCGCTACTGGCCTTTTTCTTTGTTTGAAGGGGGAATTCCGCCAGCGGAAGTTTGTGATGTGGTGCACATTAGGTTTGTGTGTGATAAATGAGGATCTGCGCCTTTCGTGTCTGCATTGAAAAGTCTGCAGCAACAATGGCGGGAAGCTTGGCCACGGTCTTGGTGCGTGTGCTGAGGACGACACGCCCTGGTGATGCCTGTTACTGACCGCTGTTCTCGTTGTGCTGCCGCTGACAGGGCGAAGATCTGCGCAGCAAGGTGCAGAGCGCCAAGATCCTGGTGGTGGGCGCCGGCGGCATTGGCTGCGAGCTGCTCAAGAACCTCGTGCTCAGCGGCTTCGTGGACATCCACCTAATCGACCTGGACACCATCGACGTGTCCAACCTGAACCGCCAGTTCCTCTTCCGCTCGCAGCACGTGGGCCAGTCCAAGGCGCTCGTGGCGCGCGAGATCGCCATGGGGTTCAACCCCCAGGCCAAGATCACGGCGCACCACGGCAACATCAAGAGCAGCCAGTTCGGCATCGACTACTTCCAGCAGTTCGCGCTCGTGCTCAACGCGCTGGACAACGTAGACGCGCGCAAGCACGTGAACCGCCTGTGCCTGGCCACCAACACGCCGCTCATTGAGAGCGGCACCACGGGCTACCTGGGTCAGGTCACGGTCATCAAGAAGGGCGAGACGGCGTGCTACGAGTGCACGCCCAAGGTCACCCAGAAGCAGTACCCGATCTGCACCATCCGCAGCACGCCGGAGAAGATGGTGCACTGCATTGTGTGGGCCAAGGAGTGCTACAAGCTGCTGTTCGGCAAGATGGAGGACTCGATGCTGTGGGAGGACCCCGCGAACGAGGACAAGTCGGCTTTCATGGACCTCGTCACGCGCTCGCCCGACATGAAGTTCGACGATGTGAGCAAGCTGCAGGAGTACGCGTGCGGCGTCTTCCGCGGCCTTTTCGATCTTGAGATCAAGAAGAGATTGGAGATGAAGACGTACAAGGCAGCTGCGAAGCGCCCCAGTCCGCTGGTACTGGAGGAGATCGTAGGTGCGGATATCGTACAGGCGATCAACATTAACGACGCGGTTGCCAAGAAGCAGGCAGACAACGGGAAGGTCTGGAGTGATCGCGACGTGTGGAGCGTCTCGGAATGCGTGACGCGCTTTGTCTCATGCATCGTTCGAATCCTGAACAGCGAGCAGGCGCGTGCCAACCTCGGCAGTTATGAATTCGACAAGGATGACGCCACTGCTATGGAGTTTGTGACTGCGGCTGCAAATCTGCGCGCCTCTGTGTTCTCTATTTCAATGGAGTCGCTGTACAGCTGCAAGGGCATCGCCGGTAACATTATCCCAGCCATCGCCACCACGAACGCCATCGTGGCGGGATTCCAGGTGCTGGAAGCGTACCGTATTCTCCAGGCCGCCAAGCCCATTGGCGAGGCATGCAAATACACGGACTGCAACCGTTCGTGGAACGCACGTGGCGAGCTGCTTCAGCCGGCCACTCTTGATAAGCCGAACCCGCGATGCTACGTGTGCTCGAAGCACACGGTGGAGTTGGCTGTCGACACCAACCGCATGCTGCTGCGTGACTTGGTCGAGCAAGTGCTGAAGAAGAAGCTGGGTGTGAACGAGCCCACAATTTCGATTGGCGCCAACACGATCTACGAAGAAGGCGAGGACGCCGAGACGAGTCTGGCTGTGAACCTGGAGAAGAAGCTCGCGGATCTCCCGGGCAAGGGCATCCACCATGAAACCACGGTGTCCGTCGAGGATTTCTCGCAGGACTTCCGCTGCAACATCCGCGTGCTGCATCGTGACGAGAAGGAGTTCGGCGAGGAGGCCACGGAGCTCTTCGCGCTGGGCGGCGACATCGCCGAGTTGGCCGCGGATCTGAAAGAGGAGGAGGCCAAGCAAGCTGCGCTCAAATTGGCCGCCGCCTCGGGTCAAGACCAGGATGAGGAGGACGACGACTTTGAAGTTGTGGAGCCGGTGGACGCCCCCGTGCACAAGCGCAGCAGACAAGAGGACGCAGCTGAAGGCGCGACTGCCAAAAAGGTCAAGTCGGACGTGCTGCTCTAGATTTTTGCGAGCTTCGTACTTAGTCGTCTTCACTTACACTGCATTCAAACTTCCAGTTAAATCTTGAAAGTAACGCTTAAGTAAGTCGCCATAAAGTAACGATATGGGGTGACATTATCTGCTCAGCGATCAAGACCGCAACCGGTAGGAAGCGGTCGCGCCCTCGGAGTGAGCGCTGGCGACTACGTCGACGAGAACGAGCGCCGCTCTGGATGGGAGGCATGAGCAGCGCACAGATCCAGGAGCACGCGTCAAGTGCCGCCCAGGAGGATCTCGGGCGGGTGCACAGCCCACAGGCGTCGAGCACAGAGGCTCCAGCGCTGCAGAAGCAGCAGCATGACACGCAGCAACGCCAGGCGAATGACGAGTACGTCATGGTGGACTCGTGGGGCAGCCCCAGCCCCAGGAAGAAGCGTCGGCGAACTGAGAGCGTAGAGGCGGAGTGTGATCTGGAGGCGAACGGGGTCGCTACGGGTGCGGAGCAGCAGGAAAGTACTACAGAAGAGAAGACAGAGGAGAATGGAGAAGATGCGGAGGAGAAGGGACGTGTGAATAGGGAGGAAGAGGCAGCGCAGGATCAGGCGGACGCACGTGAGGTTGTGGCGAATGGATCGGCGACAAGGGGACAGGTAGATGACGGACAAGTATCGGGCGACGAGAAGCAACCAGAGAGTGAAGGTGCTGATGGCGTGGAGAAGAAGAAGCAGGAAGCGGGTGATGAGCCTGATGTCGAGGACGCGGCGAGGAGCGGCCAAGCGCGATCCAAGAGCTCGACGCCCGTACGCGTACCTTCACCTGCCGTTCATATCTCTGGAGTTGATATGGTGTTCCCAGAGGACGAGGTGCCTATTGAACTTTGCCCCTTTTCGAGCGATGGAAGCGTGGACCCACCGCATCTCGAGTCTCCACCTCGCAGATCGAATAGTACAGAGGAAGCACCCCATGAAGCTCCAGCAGCGACGTTAACGACACCTGCTGCAGCCCCAGTAGTTGATACCGCACCGTCAACACCGGCGTCGGTGACAGCAGAAGAGTCAACGGCGCTGGCAACAGTGAACACCACAGGGAGGCGAAAGCGACGGAAGAAATTGATTTATTCAGCGCCTCGAAGCAAAGCGGCGACTGGCGCCAAGCAGGAACAAAAGAGTGCACCCGCGTCGCCGTTGTTGGAGGAAAAGCTCAGTATCTCTGTGAACGGACACGCAGCTGAGAACGGAGTCACCGGCGACTCGGATGGATCTGCACCTCCGTCACCTGTGTATCCTGATGCAGACGCCTCGCATCTTTATCCTTCCACGCCTGAAGGTGAGCCATGGCGATGGGAGGATGTTGATCCATATTTTGACCCCCTAGCGCAGAATGACCTAGACAACTTAGTTCGATGGCGCAAGGAAAATGCTGATTTTATTGCTGCGAACCCATATGCATGGCACGGCAAATCGGGTATGGAAAGTAAACGTGCAGTATTAGAGGCCATGCTTGCGGATGCTTCAAACGCTTCGACCGCTTACGTGGAGTTTCCTGTTCGTCGCGGGCGTAATTACCGTGACGTGTGGGTAGAGACGGATTTTCTTGAGCAGCAGAAACGCGATATCTCAGCAGGAGAAAGTCACCTCAAAAGTCAAGTGGTGAACATGAAAAAGAAGCGTAAGGGCGCTGTCGATGCGGAAGGCTCGTTATTAGAATCGCATCGCGATCTGGTTTATGGATACGACGATGATCTATTCCAGGACTTTATGCATCGTCTGGAGAATCGAGTGAAGGCGTGTCAATCGAACTCGCCCCCATCTACACCGCCAACACCTCCTATGAGACGACAACATAGCGCTAATGCGAAAGCGGATGGGACCGCATCGGATGCAAATGAACAGAAAGTTGTATTTGATGAAGAAGTTCTGCCGAGCTTTCCGATTCATCAGTTGCACCCGGCATCCCTTGGGCTCTGGAAGCTCCGCAAAACCCAGGAACCTGACTATTCAGTGGTCCATCCTGCATCTGTGAATCGTTCCCAGGCACCAGCTCGTTGGAAAGAGGAAATGAAGCAACACCACAAACATCAGTATGAACTCCAACTTCAGCGGACTGATGAATTTGCCGACCCAAGTGATGGGGATGACGAAGGTACCGGAGATGATGGGCGAGATCTAGTTCGTGGTACAATTTCAAACAGCGAGGTTACTGGTGGACTACCGTCATTTGGCGATTGTGTGGAAGAGGATGAAATCTCACAAGCGTTTGCAGCTTCCATGAGTAAATTGATCCCGCTGTCCATATACAATTGGCGTACTGCCCAGCTCGTGCATGAAAGGGCTGCGTGCAGTATTCAATGTGCACCGATTCTGGAGGGTGAAGCTGCAGCTGCAAGAGAACTGGAGGACGTTTTCCTGCAATTGTGTCCTCCTGAAGACACTCATGTAGATGTTGCTGTGCTTCCTGTCTCCGGTCCTACGCGCCAACCTCGAACGTACCAGATAAGCAGTGTTCCACACGACTTGATTGCGTATAGTCTACGCCACGACATCGCTGATAACTGTTCCCTTGCCGTGGCAGCTTCGGTGGAGTTTGCTCTTGGATTGGGTGTAGGCGACGTGGTGGATGTACTGGATCGGAATGGTTGCTGGAACTATGGCGAAATCGTGGAGATTTACTCGGAAGACAGGATGGGACTCTCAAAGTTCGTGCTATTGCGCTTTTCGCTGTGGTCTGAAGACACCGTCGAATGGATTGCAGCCAGCGAAGGACGCATATTACCACGAGGTGTCGCCGACGGTACACGTCCATGCTCGGTTGGTCCTACCCGTGCCCACCGCGCTCGTGTTAGATATGACCAAAGTCTTGCGAGGGAGCTGGAGCGGTCTTTCCCTCAGCGACAAGCCAAGCAATCAACGGCTGTGTCAAACATGCTGGTGCGAGGACAACATAATGTTGTGATTCGAAGTTCGATCGATCAGCAAAAGACACCGCAGAAGCGCAAACGAAAGAGGCCGGCCAAATCCACAACTGTGAGTACGCCACAAACTTAAAATTGGAACAAGCTCTCGAAAACATATAGTCTGCGTATAACGACATGCAATGCGATAAAATATTCCACCGACTTTCGTCGAGACAAGATCGAGATACAGCTAAGAAACGAGAGAACCAATCGATAAAGGTCGGTGCGCAAAGAACATCTAATTCAGCTCGTATGGTTCTGTGAGGTTGTCTTCGTATTTTTAGGCTGGTCTAAGGAGTCGAGGTGGTCGTAATTTAGCGTACTGAAGTACTGCAGAAACCATGCCGGCACCCTTGCAGCGCAACAACTTTCGCTGTCCACCTGATGGCTCCAAATCACCGCAAGCTACGGCATCAATGTCTGCAGGTGTCGCTGCCATGGGGGGTACAGTAAGTCCTGGAAAATATCACACTGAGTTCCCTGCACGACAACGCAAACGCCTTCAGGTTGGATCAACGAATTTGTCAAAGAGCAACTCTAATGCAGAGGTTAATGGTCTACCCAGTCCTGGATCCTCGGAGTCAAATGTCCCTGCTGCTGTTGATCGAATCGGAGAAACGAACGTAGCTGCGATGAAAGCTACCCTTGTGTCACCGCAATGCCGAAGTCCCTCAAACTACAGGTCTAATGCTTCAGGAAAGGTGACACCTCTCGTTCTACGGACTGAGGTTCGGCGGTTGAGTGCTCTGACCCCATTTAACAGCAGTAGGAGCACCGATGAACGTCGTGATGGTAGCATCACACCGAAGCAAGCTTCCAACACCATTGCACACGAGGCAACTGAACTACCAGGGCTACAGTCCGGAGGCAACAATGCTCACGAAGACGTATCTTCCAGACGGTCAGCTATTGATCACTACTTACCTCATGAAAGCGATACCTCCAGAACTCGCACCTCCGTTAACAAGGAAAAGGTAGCACTGGCGAACAATCGTGCCAAGCTGTACGATGTGTTTATCGAGAAATATGGTTCCATGCGTGCCGTCTTCCGAGCTTTTGATAATGATGGCAATGGAATGATTTCGGCGCAACGCTTCCATGACATGGTGGAGGCTGCTGAGTTGGACTTGGCCCCTGACGAAACGCGAGCTCTCTACAGAACCGCCGACATCAACGGCGACAATACTGTGGCATTTCACGAGTTCGTACAAATGTTCTGTCCGAGTGCTACTACAGCTGATCCCACCGCCCCAGCAATTAGTGCATATAGTCCCGTGAAGGACCCGTTTGGACCAACACGAGATCCAAGTTCGTCGGTGGCGATAAAATATCGTACTCCCTTAGAGCTGTCGCCCCGTTCCCGAAGACGTATGAAGCAACTGCGCAAACAGGTGACTGATGAGCTTCGTCGAAAACACGGGTTGGCAATTGGTGTGCGTGGTGGAAAACCCGAACAACTACTCGCGTACGCCTTCAAAAATGTGGATTCGGATAACGACGGCTTTCTGTCGTATAGCGAGGTTGAACATGCACTGGGGCGCGGGTTTTTGCAAATGGAAGACGTTATACCAGCGGTCGAAATGCGAGAGATGTTGCAGCTGATGGATCGAAATGGTGATGAACAGATCAGTCTACGGGAGTTTGTGCACTATTTTGCTGTTGGGGAGCGCGAGGTGGCCACCGACCTGATAGATAACGCGCGCAAGAAGGAGCTCGTAGCCTTGCACGCCAAGCGTACGGTGGAATTGACGCCTCGTGATATCGTCGACCCGTTATTTGCCGAGCGGAAGAACGCTGTACTTCAGCAAAAAGACCCCCGCCCACATACTAAAGAAGTGGCTCCTGGTACTTGTCTTCCAGAGGGGCTTTGTAAGCGAACTGCTGCAATCATCAATGCTGTTAGAGGGGCTGCATCGCCAGCTCAAATCTCGAGCGGTGACTTTGATAGGGTAACTTCAACTTTATCCCTACATCTCGAGATAGACCGCCGTCCCGCAACATCATGCGGTACTGGGGGTCCAGCCGTCCCAGTTTTGTCCCCAGTTTCTCCTGACCGATTTTATTATCGACGTCGTGAGCGCACGGACTGGACCCGTGTTGGTGTTGGAGGCAATGGAATAGGCACCGATACCGGAATGTATCAATCTGCGCAGGAGCGCTTTCAAACAACAACCGGTGAGGCGTACAGTCCTTTGTATCGCGCACCGCCATCCGCTAAGGGAGACGGCGATGACTCGTTTCTTATGATGAGAGCTGGTAGGCCTTCGACAACAATCGAGGAGGATGCACGCCGTGCACGACGCGCAGCGAGATACGAACGAACGCAAGCTCTTGTACAAGAATTTGACAATGCGCACGCTCAGGAGGAACGATTGAAGGACTGGAAGTCACGAGCCAACGTGCGCAAAGTCGCGGGTGAGCGATTCTGTTACCTTGACAGATTGCAAGATAGGGAGCAGCGGGTGGCATCTCGCGAGGACCGCATGCAACGCCGTCATGGTGGTGCTAGCTTTCTCAGAATGTGGACAGGCAGTGCTGATTCCCAGTTTAATCAACCCTCGGGCTGATGATTTATACCGGCAACAAGAAAATATAAAGTGGATACTACATGTAGCATGGAGAAAGAGTTCTTTACATGGCCGCTACTAGACTGTATTGATCAGTACCGTTAGTCAGGAGAACATTCACTAGACGATGCTCTGCTCATCCCGAGAACTCCTCAACAAGTTCCGACGAGTTGGAGCTCTTGATGCGGCGCACCCACTTCCCAGTGACCAGGTCCTGGCGGAATTCGGCAGTTCTGTAGTTGAACGGGAAGTTCGTACGCAGGAATCGCGCATCCTCATAGATCTCATGGATTTCTTCGCCTACTTCGAAGTTGGTGAGCGCTGCCAGCTCGCTTGTTTAGTAATGCATGCAAACAGGACAATCGGTAAGAAAATCGATCCACTCGCAAAAACGTTACGATATACGTACGTGAAATAGTCCTTCTGACGAGCTCCGAGCTGGTGCAGCTTCCGCGCGCCCTCCTTAAGGGTTCCGACGTAGGCGTAAAAGTCTTCGTACATCTCCTCCTTTGATGGAAGGAGCGCCGATCCACCGAACACGCGCGCAACCCATCGAGCTTGAAGCTGGAAGCAGAGGAACGGCAAGTTGCTGAACGGCAGTCCAATGAAGGCAGCCGTGGGGTCCTCAATGGCGAACAACTGCTTGTAGACAGGGGCTACAGCAGTTCCGTTCGTTGTGAACCCCTGCAAGTCGGCAGCAACCTGGTCGCTCATTCTGTTAGATTGGACGAACGCCTGGGGGAATAACAGCTCGGACGGGAACAAGTCCTTCACGGTGTACAGGTAGCCTGTGCAGTGCATAATCTCGTCAGGCGACGAGATCGACGACCCATCCGTGAACACCACCGAGCTGTCGTCAGCAATACGGTCAATGGCAGGTTTAAGCACGCGCTTGTCTTGCGGATCAATAGCATTCGGATCGTAGTCGAGAGTTGCAACGAACACCTCCGACGCACCACTTCGGGCAAGCTCAAGGGAAATGTCTTGGCCCGATGGACCCCGTCCAATGACCACAACACGCTGCAGCAATGCACACAAATTTAAATGCCAGAGCAATGCTACACAATGAAATATGTGTACATACCTTGCCCTTGTAGGGCTCCGGCGTGCGGTATGCTCGCGAGTGGGACACAATCCCTTTAAAGTGTTCAATGCCCTTGATCGGAGCCAGTGAGGGCCTGGAGAAATGACCATTGCACACCACCACGCGATCGAACTCTTCTTCGTACTCTCCCTTTTCCTCGGACGTCACGCCAAACTTCCACTGACCAGAGACCTTCGACAGACTCGTGACCGACGAGTTCAGGCGCACAATGTTGTCCACTTCGAACTGCTTCGAGTAGTTCTGGAGGTACGTGAGCACGTCGTTGTGGGAAGGGAAGCTAGGTACCCCCTTCTGGAACGGAAACTCCTTCAGCTGCATGATGGCCGTCGGTAGGTTTGTGTGCAGCGACTGCAGTGCCAACGAAGAAGCAGAGATCAGATGCAGCATGCATTGTCAGCACCCCCCGGATAAAATCTTTACCACCAGGCAGAACGCACCTTATAAAGCACAGACGATGGGGCGTCGGCAGCCTCGTCGTACTTCCACACACCGCCCACATTGCCAGCCTTCTCGAACACAACCACCTCGTGCCCCACGTCGCGCAGACACTTAGCCGTGACTGGTCAAAAAGATCTTCTTAGTGCATACCAGTGATAGGATTAAATACAGTGCAAATTACGCCGGCCACGTACTGATGCCGGCTGCGCCGGCGCCGACGATTCCAACGCGAACACTCTGCGCCTTGATTGACATAGCGCCAATTCCGAACTGAGGTGGGGTCTGACTCAGGAATCTAGACTAGCGAAACCGGCCAATCCAAAGTCTCCGCTGGCGAACGTCAAGGGCACTGAATTGACACAACACAGTAAGGGTCTGTCCAAATCGCGGTTTCATAAGTTCAGAACGTGTCTCGACACGAGGGACCAGCCGATTTTGACCAACATGGGAGAGGAGGACACTCTACCGGACCAGTCTCCGTTCCCGCCGCTGCAATTGACATTCGAGGAGCAACAGCACTGCCACGATCTCAGTCTGCAATTGCTCGAGCGCACTCTGCACAGCTACGATGAGCGTCTGGCTGGAGTCACGCCCAGACACCACGCGAGTCTCGACAGCGCGCGCTGGAAGCTGCAGAAGACGCAGCACAACGCGTCGCTGTATTCCGAGCGCGTTCGCCACATTCGAACCGACCTCCACCTGCCCGATGACAATTGGCAAGACCCGACTGTTCTTCTGATGGTGGGCACCATCCCGGCGCCACTGGACGAGGTCATGTACGGCATGTCGGTCCCCACCTTTGAAGCGCTGAAAATTCGTGTGGCCACGCTCGGAGACCAAGAAGTCGGCGGTGCCATGCTCGCGAGACTCGTTGGACCAACCGAAGACCAACCATTTCAGAACTTGTCCGTCATGTACATGGCGAGTCGATTGCCGTGGCTGGTGAGCAAGGTAGTGAGACCGAGAGACTTCGTGTTGCTGTCGGCGACAGGAGTCATAACGACGAAAGATGGAGAACGCATCGGATACGATTTGTTGCAACCAGCACCGCTGCTGGAGTGCCCGCCCTTGCCAAAGCCCATGATCCGCGGGAAGTTCATGTTCGGCGCGTTATATCGAGAGCTAGAAAACGGGAATGTGGACGTGTACATTCAGCAGTATGTGGAGTCGCTGGGCAACCTCATGGAATCCTTCATCATCAGTTCGACGTGGCAGTCACTTCTCGGATTCTTCAGATCTCCGATACTGTCCGAGCACAAGAAGTTGCAGTGGTGTATCGCCAACATGAATAGCGCGCGTCGCCGAGGACTCGCGCATGAGTTGTCCGGGTATTCGCTGAACTGCTCCCTGTGTTCCGTAGCGTTTGGACGCTCGGCTCGTAGTCGACACAGCGACCAGCGCAATTGTGTGTTGTGTTTGGCGCCAGTGTGTTCTAACTGTCGTGAGGAACGAGTTTTCAAGGTACTGGACCGACACCCCAAAAAGGGGCACATGACGATCAGGAAGAAGCAAGTTTTTGTCTGTCGGCCGTGTCTGGATTTCGTGCACAACCAAAAACCCGCCGATATTGCGCGGTATAACACTACGGAGCAGCTTACTCCATCCTCGGATTCTACTGGAGTTTCCAGTGATAATGCCTTTGTCACGTGTGGCTTACTCTTTGGAGATTCGCAGCCTTCGTGGTCTCCGGCACGTTCCTTGTCAATGTCAAGTGAGTCATTTGAGTCTTTTGGCTGGGATGCTGATCCGTAGATAAGCGCTAAACTAACGAAAACAAAGCTTTTGGAACGCTTTCATTTTCATTTTGTGTATAAGCTGCAGGAAGGCATGGCCGTTCCGCTCGCTGGGCAAGAACGTTTTTTTTTTCGTGGAGTATGTCGTTACGTTCATTACATGGCAAACTATGCAAAGTACTTCTACATGTAGAAGCAGACACGAGCGGTTTGGTTGCTCCCTCCCGGGTCGTATGCGTGCAAATATCGAAATTCCTAGCTGAAAATCTTGACGAGGTCGTCAGCAGTGCCATTCGAGGGTTTGTGACGACGGGCCCACTTTCCGGTGACCGGGTCCTGGCTGAAGTCAGCCGAGCGGAAATCGTGCGGGAAATTCACACGGAGGTAGGCGGCGCCCTCATACATCTCGTGGATGTTCTCGTCGACAATGGTGCCGGAACGAGCTCCAAGCTCCCTGGATATGCCAAAAAAGACAAATTATCAGTGTAAGTAGCACAACATAGTCAAGCAAAATGTTCTAACTCACGTGAAGTAGTCCTTCTGCAGGCCACTCAAAGAGTGCAGCTTGCGGGCTGGACCCTCAATCTTTCGGACAGCCTCGTAAAAGTCCTCGTACATCGTCTCCTTTGACGGAAGCGGCGATGTACCATTAAACACTCGAGCAACCCACTTGGACTGGAGCTCAAAGCACAGGAACGGCAGGTTCGAGAACGGTAGACCGATGAACACAGCAGTAGGGTCTTCAATGGCAAACACGTGCTTGTACACGGGGGCCACTGCAGCTCCAGCTGAGACCGCTTCTCCCAAGTCCTTTGCGATTTCGTCGCTCACGCTGTTCGGGGCCACCACAGTCTGAGGGAACAGAAGCTCGGACGGGAAAAGGTCGTTTACAGTGTACAGGTAGCCCGTACAGTGCATGATCTCATCGGGTGCAGCGATCGAGGAACCATCCGTGAACACAACCGTGCCATCCTCAGCGATGTGATCAACTGTAGGCTTGAGAATGCGCTTGTCGTTCTTGTCAACAACGCTCGGGTCGTAGTCAAGAGAAGCAACGTACACTTCCTTCGCGCCATTCTCCGCCAGCTCCAGCGAGATGTCTTGGCCCGATGGTCCGCGGCCAATGATAAGCACACGCTTGTTCTGGTATGGCTCCGGGACGGCGAGTTCAAGACCGTGTCGCTCGCGGTGCGGAGAAGCGCGCGTGCGACACAACACCTGAGAAGTTCTCGATGCCCTTGATCGGCGCCTGGAACGCCCTGTTGAAATGGCCATTTGCCACCACAAGGCGGTCGAACTCCTCGTCGTACGCTCCCTTCTCTTTCGACTCCACACTGATCTTCCAGTGCTCTCCCACCTTCGACACACTCGTCACCTTTGTGTCCGTGCGGACGAGCTCGTCAGCACCGAAGTGCTTGGCGTAGTTCTGAACATACTCCAGCACGTCGACGTGCGACGGATAGCTCGGAAGACCCGCCTGGAAGGGAAAGTCCTTCAGCTGCATAATAGACGTCGGCAGGTTTGTGTGGAGCGACTGTAACACAGCAAAGGGCATTGCAGCTCTTGTTGTCAGCACCATTACCAAAACCAACAAACCAATTGCTGTATCAAGCAGCGTGCACCTTGTAAAGCACCGAGGATGGTGCATCGGCAGCGTCATCGTACTTCCAGATGCCTCCCAGGTGTGAGCTCTTCTCGAACACCACGACGTCATGACCCCCCTCTCTCAAGGTTTTGGCTGCGACTACCAAAACAAAACAAACAACATCGAGTGAGACGGGGATCGGAACCGAGCTCCTGCTCCAAGGATGGAGTGGAGAAACGTACTGATACCAGCGGCTCCACCGCCGATGATACCCACGCGTACGCTCTGAGTCGAGTTGTGCACCATTGCTCGAAATTGAAAATGAAGCTGCATTACTCGGATCGATCCGCCGAGGAGCTCCAAGACGACGTACGTCACGTCAAACGGTGTGGACTCCCATCCTGTGTGCACAGCAACAAAGACAAGGTGGACCGACGGCTCGAAGCTGCTTGCGCATTTGGCGATGCTAATGGGCCCTCGCTTCGCCTTGCCTGGGCCCGATGTGCTGCTCCGGCCTGGTAGACTATTCATCGCAATTGATGCATCAATCAGGGGCGGTTTCGCGCTGGTACTGCCAGTAGCAGCGAAATCCGACATCCATGAGCTGAAGTAACTTCAGCTCAGTGAAGTTACACCGCGGCTCAGATTCCAGCGCGAATGCAAAGCGTGTTCCCGTCCCCATCGCCTGTGCACTGAGCGCGTGACGCGGGGGCTGTATCACCGCAAAAGCGCGAAGCGAGCGGCCAATGGTCTCACCCACGGCAAAAGCGTCACAACAACCTCCGCTATCACCACATCGGGGCTGCATTGCCTCGAGTCGAGGCCCTCGATGAGCGTGCTGATCAAGTTTCGTACATTGCTGCTGTCCGACTGAAGCACATGATAGCGTCCAAAATATCGAGTCTCGGGAAGATATTCGTGACACCTCCGCAGCTGAATGTTAAACTTCGAGCGACATTCAAAATAGCCTCAGCCTAAGCCATGATGAAAGCTTCGTTCGTTTCGCGTTGCATTGGTGAACTGGACCGGACTTGGTAGCTGTCGTTGTCAGTGTGAGCTAAAAACTCCGGTGCAGTGTGGCCTCTCGAGACATGAGGACTGTCCGCAACTTGGACAGCAGCCTGGTGGTGCTGAGAGGCCCGCATCTCGGCGGGCGGAGCGGCTTCCTGATCTCGGCCCGGCAGCTGCTGTTCCTCATGTGGATGAGCATCGGGGTGGCTCCCCTGCTGCTCCAGGCGAGGAGCTACGTGCGATACGTGACACCACACAAGATTTCAAAGACTTCGCTGCCCCCGGAGGCGGATGTGCACGAGACTGCCGATCTACTCGACCACTGCCCAGTCGAAGGGCTATTCATCGCTGGGATCTGGTGGAACGTCACGCCTCTCTATTATTTCCAAGCTCAAGATGGCAAACTCTGCCACTTCGTCGTGCCCCAGTACAACATCCACGGCAACTACTTTCTCGGGAATAAACCCACAAATGCGTCGTCGACTACACCGTCTAGCTGCGCGAACGCTAGCTACCCGTTCAAGCACTACTTTTACCACGGCAGCATCGGCTATTTTGCGTTCTATGAGGAGGCAAGAGGGACCTACTGTACCATCGACAGAACTGCGTATGTGCTGGTGGGGGGGCCTGGGGACGTATGACTGCAACGGGGCTCAACTTGCGTATGATCGAGGTAGCACAGAGTATCGGGAATCGTACTGGTATGGCATCAGTGGATCTGTCTGGATAGCGTATCGGATTTTGATGCTCAGGAGGAGCTACATATCGTGTAAACGCTACGGCAAAAGATGCGACCGCATGTGTGAAAGATTTCGCCTAAATGACGCTGTGGTATACATCCAAGAGAGTATGAGGCTTTCAGCATACGATGCCAGGAACTACCATCGAGTCGTACTATTGTACCTGCTAGTGGAAGGGCTTATGGGTGATTTGTTCCTACTTATTGCACAGGATGGGATGATCGGACGCTTGCAGTATATTTCGCTGGGCTACAACTTATCTGGCGTGATGGCAATGCTGTTTGAAATACTGGAAACCATGCGCTGGCTTGACGAGCGACTGCGATGTCTGTTAAAGAGACTTTTGTTCAACTATGAAACGATGCTTCTCGGTGAGTGCGTTTGCGCCGGTGCGATGCAGCACTACCTTACCGCGTTGAACCGCTCAAAAGGTTTCAAGCACTCCCAGCCCACCGCAACATTTGTCTCGCCTTACGTGTGGAGCTTAGTCGGCCATGGTGTCATTGTTCTCGGCTGCGTGCTAGTTTTGGTATCCGTACGATCTCTCGGGGCAATTATCTACATGCGATGGAGATACGGTTGCTTTGCGGTGCTCACCACCGTGTGCTGCGTAGAAACTACTCTGGGAATACGCGGCAAACTAGTTGTATTAGGCGGATACTCCTACGAGAACGCTAAATTGTACTATAAGCTCGCAACTCTGAAAGCGTTTGGAATGATGAAGATGATGGAGGAAGACGGACACGAATTTTTGGTGCTACACAAGCTCTACTGGGTTGCGATCCCTCGGCGGGATCTGTTCGTAATTGGAGCTGTTCATGGGACGAAAGTTCAACCATGCCCAGAACGGTTTTGTACTGGAGTCGTGACCTCATTTACCCAGGTACTAGGCGGGCCTGTCGGTGGAACTGGTACCAGACGCTGGTTTCGCGGTGCCTTTGATAATAGGATGGACTTGGAGCCAGCAAATAACAAAATTGCAATTCCTCGCGCGGTATCTTCAATACCAGTGGGTTGTCCCCAATTACCATCTCCAGTGAAAGTTAACGTAAGTCGACCAGCCGTACTTGAGTCATCACGATGATAATATGTTGATGTGTGCCATAAACATTTATTATTTTATTTTTACTGCTGGAAGTGCGTGCAGCTGTGAGATCTGCTTCGTAGTGACGGCACTCCCCGATTTAACCGTGGCGTTTACCACCTAACAACCAGAACATAAGTTTGACTTGAGGTCTTTGAGATAACCGATCGTCTTGCCATGAAAGGCGACCAGAAAGAGGGGCACCATGCAGTTCGCGGATACGGGGAAAATATTTATATCCAACGCTTCCGTGATAAAGAAAATAGCTTAATGGAAAGCTGTCCTCTTCGCAACCTTCTGGCATAGTTCGTGAGGGTCTCGAATGCCCAGCTCCAAGAAAATAAGCGCCGTGCACTTTGTACTGCGGGACCTCAAAATGGCACAGTCGACCCTTTTCCAAAGTGAAGTAATGAGTCGGCATGATGTTCCAGTAGACATTTTACGGGGCACAGTTTGCTCAGATCTACGAACTCTCTGGTTGAGCTAGCTGAGTCTACCAGGTGTAACGAAATCTTGTGCGGTGTCACGAGTTTCACGAAGCTACATAGCTGCAATAACATAGGTTATAATCCGACGCACATCCACACCAGAAGAAGCTATGCTTTCTATGAAGAGGGAGCTGAATCCTACTGTGCTAAGGACGAAAAGGGGTATGCACTGGTAAGCGCACTTGGGTCATTCGACAGTAATCGGTCAGCGCTGGCTTCGTATTGGTACGGTCGTACCAATTTATTTTTTTGCGAAGAAGCTTTATCCTCTGTGAGGGCCACAACACACAATGCGAAAATGCCCGGCACACTATTCGCCTGGCTGATGCCATTGTATTTGTCCAAGAAAGCATGCGTATATCGCCACACAACATCACAAACTACCACCGGCTGATCATGGTATATATTTTGGTCGAAGGAATCATGAGTGAGTTGTTCATGCTGATAGCCCTCGAAGGGATTATGGGACGGCTGCAGTACGTTTCGCTAGGGTACAACCTATCAGGATTTTTATCAATGTTCTTTGAGATGTTTGAATCACGATGTCTTGGAGAAAAGTATCGGTGCTGTCTGAAGTGGTTGATGTTTAACCATGAGACTGTGTTGATAGGTGAGCTCGTCTGTGCTACTGCACTCGAAAGGTATCTCACGTCGCTCAACCGAACAAGTTTAAAGGACACAAATTCCGAGGCAATGATATTTTCTTGCTACGTATGGAGCTTGGTTGACCATGGTTGTATCGTACTCAGCTGCATCCTAGTTGTATCTGTCCGTGCAATTGGAGCACTTGTTTACGTTCAGTTCCGATATGGAACCTACTGCGTTTTGCTGCATCGATACCATAATGACAGAGCGCTGCAAACTTATATTATTGGCGGGGTATGCTTACGAAAATGGTGTACTATACTATAAGAGCAGTACGCTAGCCTTTGGGGTTCTTCGACTGGTTGAAGAGAATGGTTCTGAGTATCTCGCATTCCATAAACTTCAATGGATTACCCCCTCGCCCGATCTCCTCGTGATTGGCATCGTATCGAACCATCATGCAACGTCATGCGGAGAACGACGGTGTGAAGGTCTCGTCGATATGTTTGAACGAAATATTGGGAGTAGCAGCCGACGCCGACTTGCTGGCAACAAGGTTACAGCCGTGTCCTAGCAGTCTTGATCTGTTTTAAGTAACTTAATATAATGATCACTATCTGCGATCCGTGACTAGTGTAGACGCCGGTAAACGTAAGTGGAGCTTGGTTGTTGTCACTGAAGCTGGTAGGGGATTTCGAAACGGGATCGTCATTATCAGCAGAAACTATCCGCTGTTCGTCAGTTCAAACAGCTCGCACGATTGAATTACTGAATAAGCTGAATGCGGTTCGTAGAACATCGATGGCGAAAAAGGATGTTGTTGTTGAAGTATAGTCCGCTAAATTGCAGTCAACAACAATGACGAGGGATGCAGATTTTCAGGGTTTTCGCGGCGCTTATACCAATGATGCTACAGATGAGAAGCTACGCGCATTTTGCCATGCGACACACAATTTCCGCTTGTTTGGTGGCACCTGTGGATGGAGTAAAGCAAATACAGACATTTGGAGATTTTGTCCAGCCAAAGTATGGTTTGCTGCTGGAGTCCACTGAAATCCCATTTTTTTAACAGTCCCAGGGAATAACAACAACTTACTTGCGTATTGCGTTGGGTGAATACTCCTGGGAGAACACTGCGTGTAGGCTGTAACTACAACCCACGCACATTAAGGCACTTGGGGTATTGAGCGTTGTCGAACAAGATGGAGGCTTGAAGTAGGAAGAAATTTGCTATTGGCAAACTTTGCTGGTGCCCGATTTTTCCTAAGCGCGATTTTGGTAATAATTGGTACCGTAACAAGTGTGGCCAGTGCGACGAGCACCCGAGGGCCCGTGCTATTTAGCTTCTTTATCATATTTTGGGTGGAAATGCTAGTGCGCGAAACTATCTCCGGATTGCCCGTAAGAAGCTCATGTGTGTCACAGCTCTTCTAACGTGTGCGTGACTTGTCAGTGTCAGTTCAAATGATCTAATCCTTTGCAGACGACTCCATGTCTTCAACAAGCCGAGAGCCGTGCTTCTTCGTCAGCCGCTCCGTCAGCATTTCCTTGAAATCATTCATGATAGCATTCTCGCGTTGTTGCTTCTCTTCGAAGTTAATCAGTGCCAGCGCACGCTTCTCTTCAGCCGTGTACACCTGGTTTTCTTTTCGGATGCGGACTGCATTCATCCGCTTGTGGCGACTACCACTCATGACATAGCCTAGGTTCTCCAAGTTGTCGATTTCCTCGCCGTTCCATCCTACTTCACCACGACGTGGAATACGCATATTCTTCTGCACAAACTGTGCGATAGCAGCACCTTCACCTGGAAGCAGTGCTTTGCCATAGTTCAGCGACGATGCAGCGGTCTCTTCAGCTGCTGGGAGTGGCTTTGGTCCAATCTCCTCGTCACTGTCGTTGGCGTGTCGAGTCCCTTGCACCGCTTCCTTAAACTTGACCGCTTCTCGTTTCTCATCATCCACGTCACTCATGCTGTCACGACTTTCGATGCTTTGCTTGCGAGCTCTTTCCTTCCTCTCAGAAGCGACCGAACCATCGGAGTCACTGCCACTGACACTCTTGCTACGTGAACGTCGACGGCGTTTGCGTCTACTTTTGCTCTCCTTCTTGAGTTTCTTGCTCTTCTTCGAGCTCTTCTTCTTACGAGACCGGAGCGAAGACTTGGACTTGCGTTTGCTCTTCTTTCGGCGACGTCTTTCCTCCTCACTGTCCGAGCTGGAAACGTCCGATTTTGAGTCACTGAACGATCTCGACCTGGATCTGGATCGACTAGACCTCGATCTGGATCTAGATGGTGACCTAGATCTCGACCTGGATCTGGACCTCGATGGGGACGGCGTGGTCTCTCGTTTCTTCTCCTTCTTGATCTTCTTCTTCATGGGCGGGGGGCTCGGGATGTCTGCCCAGATGCTGAAGTCCTTAGCGTCCCGCTCCCTCTTCCTCTCCTCGAAGAAGTCATCGGTCTGGTCGTTGCTGTATCTGCCTCCTCTGCTCTTGAAGCCTCCTCCGCTGGAGCCACTTGAGGGGCCGTAGCGACCCATTGGTTCCCTGTCCCCGCCGCGCACATTCGACGAGCTTTGGCGTCCTCGACGTGGGGAACGAGAGCGAGAACGGGGACGCCGACTGCTGCTGCGGCTGCGACGACGTCTTGAGTCTCTGTGCGCGCTGCGGCTTCGGCTGCGACTGCGTCGAGGCGACGGAGTCCGGTACCGACGGCGAGGACTCGAGCTGCGCCCCATGCTGCGAATGGTGTGGTACAATGTGATACGCCACGATTTCGGACTTAATAGAGTGCTATAACGTAAGTGATCAAATCTTTGCTATTTACAGACATGATCAGGTGCTTATTGCTACTACGCAAGCATGACCTGGATGGCGTCAATCCGGGCGAAATATTCGTTGGTGACCTTGTTCGCGATGGCCTTGCGAAGCTGCTTAACCTCGTCGTCGCCACGGATGTCGTCCAAGAACGACAGCACGGCCTCGAACTCGTGCTCGATACTTTGGGAAGTGGCGAGCGCTTTTGACCTGGTGAGCTGCGGCACTTCCCGTGCGGACTTCTTCGGCTGAGCAACAGGCTCCGACACTTGTTCGCCGCGCTCTTCTTTTTCCAGCCGCTCCAGCTCTTCGTCCACGTCGTACGAGTCCCACTTCGTCTTGAGCTTGTTGCCCTGCGAGTCAAAGTGGTAGTCTGCAATAGCACAGCAACCATTAGCGATGGAACCACAATAGAAACTCTTCCTCATCAGCCTAGCGCTAAGTAGACAGCAACGCATTGCAGCAACTCACATGAGTTCAACGTCGAGTTGGCAGCCAGGTCCTCCTCCTCTTCCCCACCCTCGCCGGCGGCCTTCTTGGCTTCGTACTCCACCAGCTCCTTCGCCTGAGTCTCCAAGTGCATTAGACGCACAGCAACTTCCGTCGCAATGAGCTCCACCTTCCTCAGCAGTTTAATGGACTCGCGACGCTCCTTCAGCTCACTGAGTCCATGCAGACCACACGTCGACCCCAAGAGCTCCGTTAGCAGCCACCACAAGCCAAGCTACCAAGCATACACACCAGCAAACACCGCGCTACAATTCAATAGGAGCCACTCACATGTGTCGCTGGTACTGCCAACACGCAAGCGGCACGGCCGCCAGCGCCGCCGTCGCCGCTGCCACCTGCCACACTCGACTCGACATCGTGTCAATTAATTGACACAACTGACAAGCAGCGTGATTCGGAAATAGTCGCGAGTGTCGGAGTTTCTATCCTGGAGAGAAACGCGTTTCTAAAGGCCCTGAGGTCCAGCGCAATGGGCAAGAAGACGAACTGGACCACGACTGAGAATGAATTACTCTGTCGCGCGTGGCTGGGTGCTAGCGACCTGCAGCTCCACGGAGAGGAGCAGAAGGCCGCCAACTTTTGGAGTGTAGTGCGCGAGCTGTTCCACCAGGAGGTCGAGACGGCAGTGGAGCGGCCGCTTAATGGGGTCAAGGTCCGCTGGACCCGCATCAATCGCGAGTCACAGAAGTTCGCGGCCATTTTCAATGAGCTGCAGAGCAAGGGCATGAAGCACGCGGAGGAGAGCGGCGGGGACTCGGGAGATGCCGCCGCCGTGGCGCTGCTCACGGAGCAGCAGTGGATCGACGAGGCGAAGGACATCTACCTCCGCATCTACAACTCCAAGTTCACCTTCGAAGGCTGCTGGAAACTGCTGCGCTACTCGACCAAGTGGATGCAGCTGTTCGCCAACTGCAACAGCAACCCGGTGCTCGCCATGAACGCGCTAGCTGCCGCTAACGCTACAGCGGCGGCGGCAGCGGCACCTCCGTCGACCACCAGCAGTGAGCACGAAGTTGTGACACCGGACAATAGCGGCAGACCTCCTTCTGCTGCGATGTCAACTCCTCCACCTCCTCTGTCAAGTGAAACGGCGCCGTCAACAGTAGCTGCAGCGGCAGCAGTGGCTTCCGCAGCGCAGGACGGCACGTTCATCGTCCATCCTAGTCACAAACGGCGAGCAGATGTATCTCTGGAGTCGTTCGCACACCTCCCCAGTCACCAGCAGATGCACTTTCAGGGACTAACTAGTACGTTGGTGGAGGAGCTGAGACGACAGAACGATCTTATAGAAGACCAAAACGCCATCGCGCTACTCAAATTGGACGGCGAGATAATCGCGGACGGCGAAGCCCGACACGTCTTCCAGCTGCTTCGGACTCGGTACCTGAAGAAAGCGCGCACAAGTCACGGATACAGCAACAACGGCAGGACCAGCACCTTGGTGTAGTTAGGACATCTTCCATCGTGGCTACATGTAGTGCCTTGTCAACACGTACATCTGATTCCACGATCTGATTCCAGTCCCATATCCAAACCCGTCGACACCCACCAAAATAGAAATGGAGTCGTTGACACAGTCTAACGACTTCACAGCCGCCGTGGTGGCTACCCGGCAGTACTGGGGCTTGGAGCATAAGCACTATGACGCTGAATTGTTTGCCATAGCTAGACGCCAATGGGAAGACGCGAAGGGCGAAGACACGGCGACCAGGGATTTCGTGCTGCAGGTGGTGGCTTGTCGACTGGAGGAGCAGCTTCTGCTGTGGCTACTGCAGTTCCACGCCTCCGATGCTGCGGAGCATATGCAAACTCTGTTCGAGGCGTGCACGGATTCGTATTTTACGGCGGAAGGGCTGGAGCTGCTGTCGCCGGTGTTGGATACGTTGTCGACGGCGGCTGTGGCCCGAGCTGCGGCTTGTGACCGAAGCGCCGAGGACCGGAAGCGACGAATCGCGGAGATGGTGGAGAAGATGAATTTGAGTGTGTTTATGAGCAGCGAAGTCCGTAGTGTCGTACGAGCATTGGTTGCGACGAACGAGGATGCCGGAGCTTGGAAACAGTTCCTGGATCTGCCTAGCGAGCTGGAGACTCGGCTGTTCAATTCACGAAGTGGCCGAGCTTTCTTGGATGAAGCTCAACACGTCGTAGCATTGCAGCAAGTTGAAATGAATGCGGTATTTGGGGAATGTGAACGCTGCGATAGTTTGGAAAGTGAAGAGCAAGTGCCTACTGCGGACGTTTTGTGGACTCTCGCGGAGAAGCTATTTAAGATGGTAACAGCTCAGGCAGAGACAGAAAAGGATGCACAAAACTTGAGCAGTGCAGGTTTCGACACCAATGGCACTTCACTCGTTCTGGAAAATGTGGCGGACTTGGAGGAATATTTGGAAGCGAAGGAATCTATTACCGTAATAGATTCCTTCTCTTCCAAATATTCCACAGGGTCCGTGGCTCAAGAAGTTATGGCTAACCGCGACGACGAAAATCTGTCCGCCATTGAGCAGCTCTCGGAAACTTACTCCTCGTTAAATGGAGAGCCGGTGATTTCGAGTGGCTTGCTTCAGAAGGTTTTTGATGAGATGTCAGCAGTGGCAAACTTGGATATTCTTTCGGTCCACGCCTCATTTCTCATCAGTCTGCAAATGCGAGCACGGCACTGCTTTGTTGATCGCAACGAATCTGCGAAAGCAGAATTTGAGCGCCGGATTAGGCGAGTCTTCAATCGCCTTACAGGCAAAGTGCGAGATTTGGAGCATGCTGCGTCGCTAATTGCTTTGGCTGCATTTCGCCCTGGCCAAGTTATTCAACAATTTGTCAGAGGTGCTCGAACGGATGTACTTCATCATAAATTGTACTTGAAAGTACTGCGTGAATCTCCTCTGCTACTGGATTGGAACGAAACATCTCAGGGTGGCACAACCTTGCTTGAGTATGAATTGCAGCAGAATCTGGTTGAGCTGTCGACCAAGCAGAGTTGTTTCGACAGAGAAAGCCAGAACATGGTTTCATTCCTCCTATCCCTTGTTGGACTCTCCAACGGTGCTTTTTCAAAGCACGAGAAGCCCTTGATGACAATCAGCAACCTACTTAGTGGGGTACTGAATCCTCTATACTCCATTCTTTCAAGTGAAGAACGCACGACCCACAGCATGGAAATGCAGCTGAATTTGTATTCACTGATCCAGCAGTTGCTGCAAGCGTTTGTGACGGCGGGTGTTGGCTCGAGAATTGAATCCGCCGTTGTGGAAAGCTCGTTCGGCTATATTTTACTGGCTTTGCACTCTACTGAATCTAGTGGTCCAAGAATTAACATTTTGATTCGCGAAAGATTGCTTCTGCAGCTAAAAAATAATATGGAGTTAATGGACGAACCGGCGACAATCACTACACGGGGGTGGTTGGATACCCCGCTCAATCCGTCGCTATGGACACTCTTGGGTCTGTTCAACAACGAGTTGGGGAGCGACAAATTATGCACGGGCCTAGAAGACGTGACCGTAATAGAAGCTTACTTACAGGCTAGCCCAGAAGAAAAATGTATTGCACCCGTGCGGCTGCCAAACGTGATCTCTGCTGTCCAAGTACTACTCTGGGGGTTGCTCTGGGATTCGGTACTGTCAGTAAATGCGTCAGTGGAATCTACTAAGACTGAAACGTGGAGTCTATTAGACATCGTAGCCGGATATGAATTTCCCCAGCCAGGTTCAGCAGTGCAAACCGTGAAGGGAAGCCTCTTGATTCAATCCGCGGTCGCGGAGATGATGCTCGAGTGTGGGAGTGTTCTCTTCCAGGCCCTATACAAAAGCATTATTCCGTATCTGCTGGAGTATGAGTCAATTGAAGCAAATATCTTACCTGAAGAGATTATCATCGTTCCGGAATGGACCGCCGACAAACTACCGAAGCAACCGGAATTTGATCTGCAACTATCGTGCAGGTTGCAGTCCACTCACTCGGCAATGCGTTACGTTGCAAATTGTTGGGGAATTTCGTGTGCTGCCAGCACCCACCTAGCAACTGCATCAAACACTCTTTTGGTGGAATCTCTCAGCCATGTGCTATCAGCGCTCGATCAGGCCACAACGTCATCCGAGAAATCGCTGTCATGCACGCTATTTTGCATTCAATGGCTGTGCTTCCTTGCTTCGGCCGCCTACGAGTTGCGTTTGGACGCAATATCAACATGGCCTACCGTTCGAACTCAGATAGAGCTTTCGTTGTTACGGTTGCTGAACCAGTTAAGCCAACTCAGAGGAGCGCAGACTAGAGGAGCACATTTCAGCCAGTATTTTGTGGCAGCTTGGCTGGCTTACCTGCCTGCTGGTCAATTCGAACAAGCTTTCAACTTTCTAGCAAGTAGAAGAAACAACTAAGTCCGTGTTCAACACGACAGCGCTGCGATTTTGCTCATGTTAGCTGGAAGTCAGCTCTCCCAGGATTCAATGTGCACTGATCTAGGCACACATTTCGTCCACAATGTGGTTAGAAAGGATGTGGTGAGGGTCCACTTCGTCACGCGCCTTCTTGAACTTGTCGAGCGGATACCTCTTTTTCAGGCGATCACGGATCTTCTTGCGTTCGGCAGCATCGGCAGGCCACTCGATCTTCGCCCAGTGCTCTGTCGCTCCATACGGCTCCATAAAGTCGCTGTACATGGCGTAGAACTCCATGAAGCGGTTCTTAATGGCTGTGCGAACCTTCTTCTCCGCCGTGGGCAAGTACAAGATGACACCCACCCAAGAGAAAATCTGATCCGGGTTGGGAGAAGACGCAGGGCTCATCAAAGAAGTGCTACGAGCTGTCCATCGCTGCTCGATCGGCGAGTGAGCTGGGATGTCTTCAGCGTCAATGCGCTTAAGCAGCTTCTCCATAAAATCAAGCTCAAGCGTTCCGGCGCACGGGAATGAGACCTCCTCCACGAGCTGCTGGCCACCACAGTCGAAGCCAATGATGTCGTCCGAGTACGCCACGCGGTAGCCTTCGCTGAGCTTCCAGAACTGCTTCTCTACCTCGTTCACACGAATGACGTGGTTTTTGTCCAGCGGGTTGATCTCAAGCAGTTTGTCGCGCATCTTCGTGAAGCTCCAGTCAAGATAGTCGGGCTCCGGCTTACCCTTGGTCAGCTCCAAGTACAGCTGCCGGGGAGCCTCCATGCGCACGTCGTCGCTGTTCTGCACCGGTGGGAAACGCTTCTCGTTCAGAGGTTCATCCTCTTGGGCACGACGGCACTGCACCACCACAACCGAGTCCGTGTACGGGATCCACATGTAGCGCAGGTGCTGGTACTCGACCAGCCAGCGGTTGTGGTTCGGTCGGATCTCGTCCAGTGTCATCACGGTGGTCTTCTCGATCAGCTTGTGCATGGGCACACACTGCAGCGTCACCTTGGTGACCACACCGAGCGCTCCAAGGCCGCACTTCGCCAGCTCGAACAGCTCCGGGTTCTGCGTGGCACTCAGCGTCATCTTGCCCTTGGCCGGGGTCACGATTTCCATCTCGACAATCTGGTCGTCGATGGGCGGGATCCCCGCTCCCGTTCCGTGGCAGCCAGCCTGGCAGATGCCGCCCACCTGCTGGTCACGGATCGACGCCACATTCTGCATGGTCATGCCGTAAGCGCGCAGCTTGTCCAGCAGCTCTCCGACGATGACGCCGGTCTCCACCGTCACCTGCAGCTTCTCCTTGTCCACCTTGAGAATCTTGTCGAACAGCGCCATAGTCATCAGGGCCTCGTTGGAGTCCGACTTGCCTGCGACCTTGCCCGAGAAGCCCAAACCGTTGGGCGACACGCCGGCGCCCATGCATCGCAGCTTCTGCTTGTTGGCGTGATACTGCTTGAGCAGCTTCTCCACCTCGCCCACCGTCTCCGGCACGTAGAAGTTCTGCGGGCGGCACTCGTGCGTGGCCGACCAGTTGACGAACTCATGGTGGTCCTCCTCCGCCGACTGCTTCTTCTCGGCCTGCGCAGCGCCCGCGGAGACGGC
>JAIKVD010000220.1:0-23824 GCA_024679075.1 Phytophthora uliginosa | reverse complement strand
CCGGGCCAGTCAAGGCCTTTTACAGGGGGGACCGAAGTGAAACCTCGGTCAGGAGTCAATATACTGGGGGGCTGTGCCACTCTCCCAGAAACGTGCAATGAGGTCTCTAATACCTCTCAACACTCGGCCACTTCTCACTCTTGGCCTTACCAGGATGAACTCTCAGTCAAGGTACCTTAAGTTCACCGGTAGACATAACCCACGTCGACCGAGTGTATCCTGGCGCTACGGCTAAGCTAGCTAGACTTACCGGAGACGGACTTGACTCTTGTGGTTTGAGGGGGAAATTCTACTCTGATTTAGTGATTAGAGGCTGTGGGGCCTCGTCTATAGCTAATTCCTAATGTCTATACAAAGATCAAGTGTAAACCGAGCCTTCGGTCTAATCCTACAACCGGACGAGCCTTCGCCCTAAGTCCGGATTCCTAATAAGAGGCGAAAAGAGGGTACTGATGTGACTAACCGGAGGTCTCGATGGGGTTTATATTAACGGGTTCTACCAAATAGTACACCCATTCCAAATACGAGAGCTTTGCGTAGGCTGGGGTAGCTAAAGAACTTTGATTGAATCGAAACGCGGAGCGCTGGTACGGCGCATTTGTAATGTATTTAGCGATGACTGAAGGAGCGGCGCACGAAAAAAAATCAATTAGTGAGATGACGTGTCGTACGTAATCTATGGATCCGAGTTAAGGTGAGGCGAGAGGTGTGAAGTCGTGGTTCGGCAACAGGGCGCTGTACCACTCGCGGTCTGCACGGGCGAGGGCAGGTTCATGTAGGATTTCCGATCCGATCCCAATCGATGTAGAGCGCACTTTGTTTTAGGTCGAGAGTATACCAGCTTTGACGACAAGGATAGTACCCTCGGTTACGTCCTCGCAGCCCCGAGCAAGTTGATTCCACATAGTGCACACCATATTGTACCCGGAATCGTCAACTAGAAGGATCTCGCGTTTCTCCGCATGTTTCCCTTTCTTGGTAAGAAGTCGCTTCAGCCCACCCAATGCATGCACAACTGCAATTGTAGTTGCGGTGGCCCCTTCCGCGAGCCCCGACAAGTCGGCCAGACGAACAGTCAAAAGCTGCGGCACAACGGGTAGATCGGGCACGCGGCGAATGTCCGAACCTGAACCGAAAGATATCTCGATAGTGTTGCTGGAAGAGAATGCACGCTTGACACGACCACCAGAAAAGTAGCAGGTTGTACCAGGGGTTACGACACTCTGGTAACTGTCGACATACTCGTTGAAAATGGTAACGCGGGTACAGCCCTGAAGGGTATCCGCAACGTAAACTTCGAGCAGCGTGCCAGTGTCTTGCCAGGTTTTCCATTCGCGGACTGGGTTCTTAGCAATAACACGAGCGATGAAAGCCCAAGGAGGCGGCATATTGGGCTTCAGTTCTTTGAGCTTGAAAACATGCTCAGCAACGGTTTCTTCGCGAGCAGGCACCGGGAGGTCGCAATTCCAGCGGTAGAAGTACTCCCCTCGGGGTCTTCGGCTTTCGCCTCTTCGTCTGGTCACAATCAACGTCTTCAGCTCTACGAGTGTTTACTGCAGCCATCATGCCTGCTGCAACACCATGATTGGGGGGCTCGTCGTCTCTGACCGAGGCGCCGGCAACTGCTCCGGTGTTAACGCCGTCACATACAACGTGACACTGGCTATCGTTGCTGTCCTTGCTCTGGTTGCTCGCGTCGTGGTGTGGAGATGTGGCAGTGTCCGAAGAGGCGATGGCGAGGCCTATCGAGGTCGGAGTTTGAGTTTCCTCGCGAGAAGGCACCGCCTCTTTGTTCTGGTCACAACCGATGTCTTCACCTCTGCGGGTGCGTACTGCAGCCATGGTGCCTGCTGCAACAACGGGACACGGGCTGTCCTGGCTACCCTTGCTCTGATTGCTCGCGTCGTGCTGTAGAGAGGTGGCAGTGTCCGAAGCCGCGATAGTGAGGCCGGTCGAGGTCGGAGTCTGGTTACTTGGGCGGGGGATGTCCATGATGGCGTGAAGACAAAACAAATGTGAGCGTCTCGCGGAACTGACCGTTCGTGCGGGCCCTACGAGAAATTGCTGATTACATCGGTCCACCACGATGGAAATAAACTGAAGTGAATACCAGGGCGAACCCAAATCATCGAACGCGGCTATTGAACTATCAATCAGATATAAAGCTAATACAGGGGGCGACAAGTACGATGAAATAAATGAAATAAAAGGAATTGGAATGAGACTTCAGGATATTAGTAGGATGGATATGGGTAGTCAACGGGATAGATAATGGTGCGAGCAGTATAACTTGATGGTGAATAGAACAAAGTGTATATCAATCGCGGAATGGACGAGCCAATCGGTAGAAAAGGTTAGAGAGAGACAGACACACTTGTCTGTTTGGGCTTAACGACGACTATGTCCTAAGCCTGGTCAGCAACGCCGGTGCCTGGTTCAAATCCGGTGGTTGTACGGGGCTCATCACCGTTGGTGAGTGCTCTCGCAGTTTTCGCTCCAATGCCTGCTGGCATAGGAGTAGTTTCGTTCCTTGGAGTTGTTTTCTGGTTTTGCGCTCTCGCTTTGCTAGTGCTTTCAGTTGTATCATTGCTGCTACTCAGAACTCTTCGACCTATTGCTTTGCTGAAACACCACTCGATTTCGCTGGATCCATAAGCTGATAACGTACACGGTACACAATATGTGCCACGTCTTCTGCCACTCCTGTGTGTAGTCATTCACGTCACCGGGCACAATCGGTAGATTATATTAATATATATATATACATGTATTTTTAAGGAAACGGTGCCTCAAAGGGGGTGCACATAGGCCGTTGTATTAAGCCAGCAGAGGCAAATTGGTTTAGCTTAAATTTACGGGATACCGAGCTGTCATTGAGCATGACCCGCAAATGCAGCATCTACTATGGCACCGGTCCACCCATTCGCATCTGCATGGTCAAATACTACCTGCATATCCACCACTGCATTGAAGTGAACCAACGTGCAGTGTGCAAATCCCCACGAAACACACACACTCGAAACGCGACGTCAGATAACTGCTCGTTACGGATCACTCTGAAAAACTCCAGTATATCTCGGTTCCCATTCATGGCAGCCGCATCCACACCACGAGAAGTCCCTCCTTCACTGCGATGGCAATTGAGCCACTCCACTACGCCGCGATGCCCGTGCGCGGCCGCGCCGTCCATCGCCTCAGTTGTACATCCCTCTGCATTCTCATGACAATGCAACCACTGTACGACATCCAAGTGGTCTCCCCTCGCGGCGTTATCCATGGCAGCAGCGGTGAACCCTCCTAGGCGACGCGCGTCCAAATAGCGGATGATGGCCAAGTGACCGTTACCAGCTGCATGATCAATAGCATTCGTTGAGCACTGCTCGGGGCGGTTTTCGCTGAGCCAGCACACGGTGTCGAAATGCCCGTGACAAGCGGCACTATCCATTTCTAAGACGGTGCAGCCCTCCGTCCGGTTGTTGTGAAGCCATTTCACTACGCGTAGATGGTTCTGGGCCGCAGCCCAGTCAAAAGCGTCGGTACTCCCGCCGCCGAGGCGGTTCGCGCTCAACCATTGCGCGACTTCAAGATGGCCATTTGCACAGACGTGGTCAAAAGTGTTGAGCGGGAAGGTACCGCGCCTGTTTTCATAAAGCCACCGAGCCATGTCGAGATGACCTCTGATTGCCGCCATAAAACAGGCTTGATCGGTACAGCCTTCAGTACGATTTTCATGGAGCCATAATACGATTCCAAAGTGCCCATGTGCCGCAGCGCCGTCCATAGCTTCTGTTGTACATCCCTCGTGACGGTTGCGGTGTAGCCACTGCACCAAGCGAAGGTGCCCGTGCGTTGCTGCAAAATCCATTGCTCGTGTTGTCGCAACAGAGTAGTGCCGCTGCGCCCATACCACGAATGACATATCTCCACGGAGCGAAGCTTTATCAATTGAAATAGGAACCAATGTTGCGTGAGGAACGCTTAGCATGCGCCTCGCTATTCTTATTGGTGCACGCGAGATGAGCCCAGCAGTTACTGCTAGGGGCGGGCCGGTCTGGATAAACCGAGACCAAACTTCTTGGGTTATGGCTTCATAACCGCGAGAGATGGAAACCAACAGAATCTCGTAGATGCCTTCAGAGGTCGGGGCAAATCGCTCCAGGAGAAAGGAAACGACGCTCAACACCCCACTTCTAGCTGCAATCTGAACAATGTCAGGCCTCCAGCAGACAGGAGCACGGCGCGAATAAAGCCACTCCAACACGTCAAGATGCCCGCTTTCAGCTGCCACCGATACCGCCTCGCTAATTATTAGGTCAGGAAACAGCCGGTCGAGGATAACCATTTCTGGAAGAAGGCCGTCGCAAGCTGCGAAGGCATGACAACGATCACACTCAGCGTCGACGTGGGCGATGGAAGAAGCATTCAGCGCCAAACGGTGGACAAGGTACGGCAGGACATGCGCACTAGCCGATTGAAGCGTCCAGTGGCCCGTCCAATCCAGGCATTCGCTAATCATCTCGCCAACGTGCGGCAAACCAGCAAGCCGGGCGTCGTGGTTGCAGACAACAAAAGCAGATCGCAAAATGGACAGAGCTCCAGCTCCGTTAGGACCGAAAGCAAGTTCTTGAGCCGCCATGGGAAACACTGTCGCGATAAATGGCAAAATGTGAAATGAGCTGCACTACTGGTGCAAGAGGGAAAATATAGGCGAAGAACACTCGATTGATGTTTTTGTGATCGAGATCAGGCTAGCGCGGATATGATGACAAATATATAGATTGCCAGGTAAAAACCACTCGATTGATGTTTTACCCGCGATTTGTTTCTGTTTCTGCAAAGGGCCTGTTATCGAGATCAGTCCATCGTAGATATTTAGAGTCGTTCACACATCGTTAATCGCTCTACACACACACGCGGGTAAGCCGTTTTAGCCACAAATACGGTACCGGCGATTGTATTCTGAGTGGCGAAGACACGGCATGGTGCGGGGTGCCCCGGCAGGCGAATCAGGACGCGGCTTAAGGCAAACAACACTCGAAGAATTTTTGCATCCCGCTGGTCGCGCCGCGCCATTTGACGCCCGAGTGACTGAAAAGTACGGCAGACACGTGTATATTCAAGAAAACGTAGGGGCGTTGCTGCGCAGCGAATGGGAAAATGGAAAATGTGGTTGCACGTCAGAGTGCAATCGAGCGTGTAGGAATCGCGGATGCCGCATCGAATGCGACGCGCAAACGTGCAATCTCGACGGCTGCAGCAATCGACGTTGTAGCAAACACATGGCATCAATGCCTGCTTTAGATATCCGTAGCAGCCCGGAACAGGGTCTCGGTGCATTTGCAATCGAGCCGATCCAGAAAGGATCCATTGTAAGGGAGTACGTCGGCGAGATCATCGATGAAAGGGAAAAGGAATCTCGCGCGATTCGAAAAGAGTGTAAGTATATGATGGGATACGGTGTAGGATGGTACATCAACGCCGAGTATTGCGGAAATGCTACGCGGTTTTCAATCATAGCTGTGATCCAACCTGCACAGCCGAGGAGTGTCGAAATTGTTTGTCACTAATATTGTCATGTCGTCAAGCCAACCAGGATCGCGAGAAATCGATTGAATGTTAAGTTCCGACGTGACACTCTTCACAACCTGATCTGTTACTGGGCGGAATGTCTTCTTTTCACTTTTTGACCACTCGACTCCAACAGGGCACACATCGGGAAGGGCCCGGCACGCCGCGAGATTGGCCTCCTGAGTCGGGCAACCTGCCGCCCGGTGCTGATGTGTCAGGAAGAATGAACGGAACTGACGGAATAGAGCCCGCGCACTAAGGTTGACACTAGATTTGGACCCGTCGTAGAACATTTTACATAAAGCTGTCCCGGACGTCACTTTTAGCTGCAAAAAATCACCCGAGAGAAGGATAGACCGCCCACCGAACGGAAGGTTATTCCTATAAATTGCTCGCAGCCGCGTGTCGAGAAGGACCAAATATCGAGCACAAAGCATAGATACCTCATCGACGACGACGAGCCAAACCCGATCCGTAAACGTAAACCGCAAGTTTTCCAAATCGGTAACACTCAGTGTGTCTTGCATAATTTTGAAAGTGGAATGAAATGTCTGACCTTTCTGCAAGTGCGAAGCTCCGACACCTGTTGGGCAAATATTAATCGTCTTGATACGATGCCGTTTTAATGTGGATACGATTCTTCTTATCAGTGCAGACTTGCCCGTGCCACCACCACCATGCAACAACGTGAGCGTCTGATTCAAGCCACCGACACCATCCATACTTTGAAATAGTCGGTCGAACACAACGCGTTGGTCAGGGGAGCAGCGCAGTCTCTCGGTCTCATCTTTTACCGATCCGCGAAGGCTGTCCCCTGGTCCACCCTCACCCGCAACAACTCCATCCGCGCCGTCCGCGCCGCCATCGGGCAAAGTTCGCATCGCGTGGATGGACCGAGTCACCGCGGACAGACTTATTCCATCCGCGAGGTGATTCCGGAAGACTGGGTCACGGCGGGGTCCAGCGACGGCAGGTCGGATTAAGCCGTCAGGGACTAGCGCCCAAAAGTCTTCTCTTAGTGATTGCACCGCAACCATTGTCGCCCTATTTTTTGTAGCAGCGGCTATGGTAAGCTCGTAAAACCACCGCCGTGACGGCGGTCCCTTCAGGGACATCTTCAACATGACCGCCTGTAAAATCCACAACTGGAGGTGGACAGGTCACTGTCAAATCCCAGAAATCAGCATTCCGGCTTCTCCACTCAGAACAAGTCTTCTCGTTCCTGGACGACCGACATTGTTTTTTTCAGCACATTGTGGAGATACTGATACCTTTGCCGATTAAAGAAGCTACCCGATACTGAATTCCAATCCTCACACAACCGAATCAACGCCCGCGGCGAGAGGTCTGGTGGGGGGCTATGACCATCCAGCGCCCAAGGTGTTAGTAAGCACAGTAAGTACTTACTTATAGCTGTAGACGGCTGACCATTTTTTTAGCGAAGGGGGAGGAGCGCCACCAAGCATCGGTGTCTTGAATTTTGCTCGGATGAAGCCCTGGTAGTGAGGGGCCAAGGGGTGGCCAGATCCCAAATCAAAACCTGTGCGATTTGGGCGCACACGCTGAGAAGGGTCTCGCTCCTCTTGCCTAGATCGCGGCAGTAGATCAACAATCATTTCAAATTCTAGACGGCAATAATCTTTGAATAGCACGCCGCGATGTTGATAAGACTCCGCCTGAGTTACTAGAATCATTTCACCACTTTCCGCTCGATACATGCGAGCACCAGTATTCGCGCATCCAGCAACACGGTCACCTTGACGACCCTCTGCACTCGCAGAATTGAGAATATCATCCAGCTCATCATTTACTGTGTGATCCCCACCGGTTACCTCCTCGTTGTCTTCTCCGCCGTCAGTTTGTGCTCCAGCCGCATTGCTGCTGACAAACACGTCATTTCTATACTCCAGTGGCCCCTCATTATCAGCAAGATTATCCACAAGCAACTCGCCGACATGCGCAACTAATTTATGTGGAAACACGTACCAGAAAGTGTCACTCGAAAGGTAACTGCGATACCCAGCCAGGGCATAAGCCATCCGTGAATGCGACCACTCGTTCCCGCCACTGAATGCATTAACTATTCTTGTGGCCAAGTGTTTAGCCTGGCACAGGTTGGACCCGCTGTCTTCTGCGACACTGGGGTACTTGATAAAATCGGTTAATGCCGCATGCATAACAACCGTCGCGCATTTGAGCCCACCTTTCTCCTTCGTCATGTACGACCGTTGATATTCTTCTACCATGTCCCCTGCGTCTTCACCGTTCATGACTGCAGAATTGGTATGGGAGGATGTCAGGCATGCAAGTGGCAAATTTGTCTCCACAACCATTGCATCGACGTCAGGGCGGTGTTGTTCCCAAACAATAGCACCGTCAACACGCTCCCGTATTAGCCTCTTACTTGCGTACTCAAGCCTTTTATCCATGAAGTCAGCGATTTTTCCACTCACCGGCTCCACCGAAAACTCGGCCCGTTGTCGCTTCCCTAGAATGCTGGCCTTCAATAGTTTAACACAAAGTGGTTGTGTAGCCCCCTCGTGAATACCCGCAGGCCGGGATAGGCGGCAAATGCTGCGGCCACGGATTCCTTTGCGGCACGTAGCAGAATGCGAGTGAATGTTGGATACAAAGACGCGTTTTTCCGCAGCCTTCATAAAGCCGATATAGTCAGCAGCAGCATCCGGTGCATCGATCTCAAACGCTCTCGGCATTCGCCCTCGTGCTTCTTTCCATTTATTGCACCAGTCGCGAGTTTCTGGAGTCGTCATCGTGCATGAAACAACGTCAATGTACTGCGCTGCCTTCGCCGTTAAATCGGAGCTACAAGCGATTCGCGCGAGTAAAGTTGGATTTATCGACGATCCGTATACAGTCATGTGTGCATGCAAACGACCGTTCTTTTGGGGCTCAATCACGGCGTTAAATGCAGTGCAACGGCCATACACACCGCATTCTGTCTCAAGATAGTAAATACTGGCTCGGGTTTCGCTAGAAGCTCGACATCGTATGATGGCATCCGTTAACAATTTTATCTTGCGCTCAAAAACCTGAGCCGACAATGCTGGATACAGAGCCGACACGCCGAGTCGCGACCGCGAATCATTTCGGATTAACTCAGGCAAATCTGCAAACCGGCATTCCTTGCTACCAAACACGCTATTGGAATCGTTCCATAGCCCCGCCTCCCGCAGTTGAGCTATACGATGCAGCAATAAGTCATCATGCTCAGGGGGCGCAAGGGTAACCCAGTGCAGTGCAATACCGTAGCGGTATCTCATAGCACCAAGCTTTGGGCGAGTTGCTGCACGCTCAAACGGAGAAAAAGGGACGGACCCGCCAACTAGAGAGAGCAATCTAAGCAACCCCGAATTTAACCGCGAAGCTTCTTTAGAATCCGGATTTGCCTTTGCAAAAGCAAGAGCCTGCTTAAAATTTACGGTGTTTATCAGCTTGCCGAATTTTATCATTGTCTTTCCGTGTGTATCTCCAACACGAGCTGCTTTCCGCACCGCGGCATGTCGCTGCATTTGATTGAAGAGCATGGCGGTGAAGGCCACAGACTTTTTGAATCGCCCATCCCAGTAATGCATAAAATGATCCACATACTCCCGAGGAAGGGAACTTGCAGGCAGCGGCCCCGATCCAGTCAGAAACAAATTCGGGAACACACTCGCAAGAATCTTCGCGTTGTCCACCCACTCGACAAAAGGACACCGCGCTTGCTAAATGGGGATAATGGTCGCATTTCCACGTGGAGCCTCTGTCTCACCGGCAACCACACTGACCATCGCGTCAATGATTCCGTGAACTACTTTGGAGCCACTCTGTTCAACTTGCGGGAGAACCACTGAGCTCCTAACAAAAACATCACTGGTGCTTCCGTTTGCGTCTGTCGGGGGATCTATGGTACGTTCTTCAAATCCGGCCGAAGCCTCGTCGTCAAGGGCGCTGACAGCTGCCGAATCTACAACGTTTATCTCACTCTCGATGGTCGACTCAACCTCCCGGAGTTCCGGAATCAGATAGTACACTTCTCCATGATAAAAAAGAAGCTGTGGGTACTTCCGAACCATAGCTTCCGAGGAATCTCTATAAAGGCATTCTAACTCGGTATCGGAAAGTCTGATAGTAGGTCGTAGGTCCGACAACGACGAAAAAAACACCTTCTCCGACTTGTTTTCCAGTAAAATTCGCCCGCAAGCCGCGCACGCCCAAATGGAGGTTGACTCCGAAGCATGTTCGTTAACCAACCGCTGACAATCCGCGATATCACTTGCCCTCGGATAATCATCCAGTAGTTCAGAGATCCGATCACGCGTACGTACCCCTTCCTCCCCTCCGACCTGCTCGTCGCCAAAAACAAACGAGCGAGGATCCGTCCCGCAACAATAGTAATACGCAAGCGCGAGACGCGGATCCTGCAAAAAATGTTTTTTTTTTCATCCACTGAATCTCTTCCTTAGTCAGATCACACGCCGTGAGTACTCGGGCACTCAATTGCTCTCGAACTCGCCTATCTTCCTCCCGACAGGTTGCAGCTTTTGCTTGTCGTTTTATCCTTTGTTTCTCCAAGTGCTCCCGCTTTTCGATTTCTGTCTCCTCCGAACGTCGGTTCTGGTGTTGACAGAACCGCGTCAACTTGCCGAGCCGCATTAACTTGCCGAGCCGCATCAACTTGCCCCCGCCCATTACCAGCAGTCTCGCTGGCTGCGTCCTGAAACTCTAGCCACGCGCGCCTTTGACCGTCCATCCAGGTGAAGTTATGCTTGTGCGCGCATAGCACCCAGCTTGGACGCCTGGTCTACGATCATCAACTTTTCTACGACCATCAACTTTGCTAGCGCCCGGATGGATGCGAGCCATGTCGTCCGCATCCATCCAGCAAAGACCGCACCAGCAAGCAAAGTCGTCTCAAAGCTTCAATACCAGTTACTGGAGCCAGCATACCGGCTTCAGTTTTACCGGAGCCAGCATACCGGCTTCAGTTTTACCGGAGCCAGTTACCGGGGGGACGTCTAATTCATGCGTGTTGGGCTGGCCACAGCACTCCCTCCGGGGTTACTGCTAGCTTGAAAATGCTACACAGCACGCGTTGGCACACCGCCAAATGAACCTTATGTCCCACTCGATACCTCTCGTTTATCAAAGTTGTTTTTAGAGGTTAGCTTGGGGGTCATGATGTGCGGGGTTGGTACGAAGGGGGTGATAGTGTATTTTAGTGATGTACACGTGGTCGTTTGAAAGGGGAGATCCTGAAGGCTCGAGGCAATTGATAGCGGGGATGTGCAGCCGGATCAAAATCGTTGGTTGTCGAATTGGGCTTCTAGATAATTCGATGACATGATATATTATTTGGAACGGTATAATACAAAATAGTACACCTTTCAAATGGCCTAGGGTATTTTTCTGGGTGAGTTGGGCTAGAAGGTACCCGGCGCTCAAATCCGCTACTTGTAGAAAAAGTAGGACGCCATAATCAATTATCCAGCACTGCTACACCAATGCCATCGTTTGCCACCCAAAATTACTACCGCTATAATACCCTTCCAAATTATATTCCCTGTCACGTCTCGATGGTAAACTATTCGAATAGTTTACCGTATAGTATTTGGTAGACCCCGTTAGAACCCGCCGTGACCCACCGTCACTAACTAGCCCGCTGGCACTAAAACGCGGGAAATGTGTGTAGCCAATCAGAGGCCTCGGTCATCTTTCTCCACGAGGTTCAGGGCCGTTCCTAACCGGGATCGCGATCCGTAGGGTTAGATAGCTTCACTCGCAATCCGTTCGGGTCGCGATCCGGTCGTTCTTAACCCTTTCGTGGTCAATGGGGGCATTTTGACCCCTTTGGTGGGTCTATCCTGGAGTACCACTGTTGTCAGCTACAAAAGGGGGCAAATTGCCCCCTTTCATGGTTTCCCGCTCAGACGGCCAGTTCTGATTGGCTCGTAAATATAGTTCAATGATTTGCGGAAGATTTGTAGTAGTACCGTGACCTATGAAAGGGGACAAAATGCCCCCTTCGACAGCCTAACATCTTGAACTTGTATAGTATTGTATACGTAAGACAAATCCACGCGTTCGCGAAAGGGTTAACCGGATCGCGACCCAGGCCACAGAGTGCAGTGTAACAAGCAAAAATTTAAATAATATGCGTAATATTGTGTGAATCTCTCTTGGTGAGCCCTGTGCGCTCAATTAGACGCGTAAAAAATATAACGACGAGCATAGTGTGTTGCGCGTGAGCTCTTGTTTCCTACCGTAAGCTCCTATCATGCAGCGTTTAATGTTAGGCGTCTTGGCATCGCGTTGATGCTGCCACGCGATCCGGCGATCCCACCTAGAGCGCGACCCGAGACTCGGATCGCAGGGGGTACGCCGGGGTACGAAATCAGAACTTGGCTGACCAATCAGAGCACAACTTTGGGATCGCGACCTGGATCGCGATCCGGTTAGGAACGGCCCTCAAGGTCGTTAGACCTCGGCGCGGGGCTGTCAATCAAAGTCGAAACTCGACATCACACTGCGGACCTTTCTCTTCAGACTTATTGCATCTCTCCGTTTCCATTGTGGTTCCTTCACCGCGTTGTAATCCGCAGCTACAGCTTCCCAGTTAGCCCTCGAAGCTGGTAGGCTTGCGTGCACCAGCTCAAGTAAGCATCTCATCTCGCCGATACTGTGGTTGGTGGAGCCCTGCCGTTTTGTCATCTAATCCATGCACACAGACGAAGTAAGTGCATCAAATGCCAATGTAGCTTGCAAGTCCAGCGCATTCTCCCACCTACTCTCCCCCCTGCGACTTTGTAAATGATTCGCTTGGTGGAAGGTCGCAATAGTGTACCCATACGACCCTGTGAATCAAACCGGAATCAGATGCATTATTCATCGAGCCTACTTCAACTGCACTTCTACGTTTGCCTGTTCCCAGCTCAATGGGCTGAGGCGGGTCGTGAGCTGACACTGCGTGTCATCGTAGAGCTGTAGGTTCGAGTACTCGTTGATGTCGACAATGGTCCCAGGCGATGGAAGAAGCTCGGAATCACTTTCTAGATTCCAGAGCGTGGCAGTCAAAAGCAGCGAGTCAATGGCCTGCCGGTTAGCTTCGTACGATACTTAAAAAACCTACCAGAATAATAAAGAAGTTAGTAGCAGTCAAGCCGCAAAGCCATTGTAGACCAACGTACACTGAGCCTATCATCTAGTGTTTCAGGTGCCTGAGCGCCCACAAAGTGCATGCGAATCAGCTTCCACTGCCCATACGCATGATCCGAAATCCAGAGCAGCTTCATCCGGAGCAAAAGCTTGGTCGTGGGTTCCTTCCTCCGAAGCACTTCCCATAGACCTGTCGAATGCGGTCAGATAATCAATTATACCAACCCCACCTTTCTTAGGTCGTACCTTCGACACTGTCAGCCACTGTCGCTCCCTGCTCTGCCTCAACAGCTCTTGTCCCCAGCAGCTCTCGCATGCGTTGATATGGCGTCGATGTTGTCGACACCACTTCAGCACTCGTACTGGCACTGCTGGTAGGGCCCCCAGGTTCATCCTGGTGCCGCTTTGAAATACGCGGGCTAGACTTCATTGCCACCTTGACAGACTCGCGGCGTGGCTTTCCCACCATCTTAGAAAACTCACAATGGCACTAGAGTCGAACGGGCTTATGCATGCGGTGGTCCATATTACATCAGCGCTTAAACCCATCGTGGATCACGCTGCACTGTACTGTATTGGCGCTCTAGTAGAGATACGAGCCTCTGCATGCTTTGAGGTCTCCAGCCCCCTGAGGGGCACCACCTTCTCCCTCGCACACAGATCATCCTCAGAGCACCTCCTGTCGTACGTTTCGCCACGGCACAGGACGCATGAAACTCATATATTTATAGCGGAATGGAGCTCCCTTTCGGCCGGTGTACATATACTATGTGGAACTTATATAACTAAATTTCACCGGAGCCCAGACCTCGCATGCAGGGAATTTACGTGTTAGGCGCGCTTAGAATGCGTGCACTCTAGCCATGCTACCAAAAAACGCACCTCATGTACGACGGTTCTCTAAGCCCAATGGATCACTGCTTTTTCGGCGGACCAGATGGGTACGTGCGCATCTCATGCACGACGTTTTGCCAAGCTCAATGGGGCTCTGCTTTTTCGGCGGACCAATGGGTACATGAGCTACGAACGAAATCTAGCTAACAGTAGATTTCATCCTTACAAATACACCAACATTTATTACGCAAGTCTCATAGCACTTGCGTCATTTTTGACGATTTACACACCTTACTATTAACAGTAGATTTCATCCTTACAAATACACCAACATTTATTACGCAAGTCTCATAGCACTTACGTCATTTTTAACGATTTACACACCTTACTATGTTACGCAATAAATTATGCGTTACTTGTAGCTGATGAAAAGTACCTTCATCCGTGATTGAAATCGTCGATAGATGTATTGATTTATAAGTTATGTGGTACGAACACCATATTATACATGTTCGGCAAATTATTAATGTTATCAACACAACAATCATGGCTATCGAAAACTACATGTATACCACCAAGCCACCCAATATGCCATGCATTCCTTAGAAATGCAGGGATCTTTGAGTTTCTGGTATGAACATTAGCTCGCAGCATCATTGATGTGTTGCACTATCGAAATAGATTAACTGATATATTCAGAATAATTTTGTTTACGGGGGGGGGGGGGTAAACGGCCTTCTATTTGAGTAATACCTACTTTCCTATAGAAGCCTTATATGCATTGAAACGTGACAGTATGTCATTCGCCTGTCTGGGGGAAGAAGCTAATGCTTCGGGTGCTGATTTCAGAATGGAGTCTCTGACGCGGTCACTGGAGTTCTTTGCTCTGTCGGTTCCTTGCAGGTCGAATACCGTCGTCTGGCGGATTGTCGTCATCAATTTGGCTGCCTTGTATGCATTTCCTGCAGGTGCTTCCCATTGTATAGCGAATACTTGGTTCAGTTTCCTCGTGAGCAGTTCCACTGTTGCATTCTCCAGTGTAGATCGAGCTAATTTTGCCGAGTCGATATGCAGCTGTGCTTGCAACTTCGCTTGCAACTTTTTGTCCAGGGTGGCGATGCGTAGGTACACTCGGTCTGGCGACGTTGTCGACAGCAGCTCGTTGATTCCGTGGTCCAGTATGCGAGCTTTATCTGCAATGTTGGACACGGTTGTTAGAAATTGAATATTTCCTGCTTTTTCATGTGAGATTGGGTTGTCGTTTGTAGAGCACCCAGCCTCCTTGCTCGTGTCCCATGAATTTAAGTTACTCGAACCAACGCTATTGACTCTGGCTGGGCGAACGCACAATCCTTCACTCGTTCAACTACCAGGTGCCATGGCGATAGCAAGACGGCGAACTGGGTAGCCCGACCGAGTCTTGGACTTGTGCACCCAGTCGAGCGTCGAAAACCGCGTGTAGATCCGGATACATGCCAATGATGGCATGGCTCACTATTTTTTCGATGGACCAATGGGTACGAGAGACGAACTACCTAGCTACAAACGAACTGTAACCACTTGAACCGAACCAAGGGCTCACCAATGTTTCGACGGATAGTTAGATCGCCAGAGGTGCTGCCATGGAGAATTCCATTTTCAGCGGACCAATAGGTACCTAATCCTTCAATGCGTTCTGTATATGTAGTGTGGTTCAGATAAGATATGCAGCACCGCCCTGATAGCGAGGAGGTAGCTGGTTTGCAGTGTAGTAGCATTAACCTAGAATAGCGGCCTCCCTCGAGTCTCTTGAGCTCTGGGGCATAAGTATAAGCATGAATCAGCGCTTATTTTCAAATTTGCTACGCACTACTTACCCACCATCCCCCACGCGCCATCGCCGCAATGAACATTCGTCAGAAGTTTGCTTCGGACGACAGCATCGTCTTCTTCACCGCTGTGGCCGTAGAGCAAGCGAACGCGTGGAGAGCTATGGCCCGCCCCGTCGACATCTGGTACACCGACATCCTAGACAATGTCGTGGAGGATCGAGGTCGTCTTCAGTCTCCAGTGCCTGATCAAGAGGCACGTACCATGGCGCGCATGCTGCAGCGATTCTACAAGACTTTCATCCCTGATTCGAAAGCCAACGATTTGCGCTGGGTGAAGATACTTGCTGGCATAGGTGACCTACCTGTGCGCCGCGAGTTTCGGCCAGGTGACGATCCCCTCGATGTTGCCGCTATTCCTGGTGGAATGGTGGTCGCTGTGGAGGACGACACGTGCTTCTACGTGTATGGGTGGAACCACAACGTTGCTCTCCTGTCCGACCGCAAAGACATCAAGCTGCACAAAGGCGACGTATTTGTTTACCGTGGCGATTTAATTTTTGCCACCGTCGGCAACGACATCAACAACGTGTGCCTTCATGCATATCTCGACACGCCGACGTTGGAACGTCTCGAGAATCATCAGCCCATCATCGTTCCAACGGTCAATGATACTGCTCGGATGGACGACCCATTCTGCTTTGCGTGGAATTGTACGTTCCGGGGTACCGGAACCACAGCGGTTCGGCGCCAGGATGAGTATTTGGGTTCACCACACTTAAGCAATGGGTCAGAAGAAAGGAGTGGCGAAAGCTCAAGCAACCCGGATGGGAAGGCCGGGCTCACGGACGCATTTATATTAACGTCGTGTCGTTGCTGCAGACATAATATGACCGATCTTAATGGTAGTGGGTAGAAGTATGTGTTTCATGTGGGTTCCTCGTTCCTAGTCAATGTTTCGCTTTTGTATCTCCACCAATACTGCTTGAATTTCTCATTCATCATATTATCCGAGTTAACTGAAGTTATCTACTGTTGCTGTAGTCTTTGACTTGTTTTACAGCTAAGAAGTTCTAGCCGGCCTTCTTCATTCACAAATCAGAGGATGTTTCGCTATCTACCGAAGGCATTCGGAACCCCTGAATAATAGGAACAACTTCTTCCTATCTTTCGCCGTGCTCAAGTATCCTCGAGTTCAGTGTGTTGTGCAGTGTGCAACACCAGCAGGTCAGTGTCCAGAGAAGGCCAGGGTGCTGCAACACCGGCAACAGCGCGTACACTTCACCCCAGCTCAGGATCAGGTCGCCACACCCACACATCCGATTCAGTAGTTGCAGTTTGGTGCATGAATTAATTACGCTATGTGCGTTCTATATAAATGTGACTCAGACAAGACCAAGTACTGTATATCGTTTCGATTAGCTTAATCACTACGCTCGGGGGTCTCCGCAAATACGAATTTATTCCGACACTACAGATACTCTGTCTGATAGACCTGTTGGTTTTATAGGATTCTGCTAAGTGATTCAATCCACATAATCATCATGTATGTACTTAGAGCACCACGCTATTATTAAGTGCCTTAATCTGTTGGGGCACTTCAAAGTGACAAAATTAATCCTGGTGCAACTCCGCTGTAAAATCCGCAAGATGCCGCAACTCGTCTTCTCTACGAGCATGGCGGTTGGCCAGCATACAGGCTACCACCGCATCCGCAGATCGATCTTCTGCGCGAGTTGCTTATCTCCATGCTGTCACCCAGCGTCGGCGCATCGCATCAAAAGTGTCATTAGCACGTCGTACGGTTTCGGCATCTACAGCCAAACGTGCATGCTGGTGTGCGTTTCTTGCGGGTTCCACAACGTTTCCAAAGTCAGCGCGCTCAACCGCGATTGCTTGTCTCATAGCAGCGCTGGCTTGTCTCGGAGCCTGGAGAGCTTGCTCTATATCTACGATACTATACATAGTTCTTACGAACTACGAATTCAAATTCAAATTCTATAAATGCATAAAATATATATTCCATAAATTACCAGGTCATAGTGTTCCGGATACATGTAAAAGATACGTCCACCCCTTCTTAGCTCTGAAAATAAATTTAAGAGAACAGATGTTGCAGCTTGCCCAGTATTGACACTATAATATGCATGTAGCTGCGCGCGTCAATGCAGGAAGCTTGGAGGTTGCGTTCTCCCGGTCTCATACGTTGAGGATAACAAGGATCGCGTGCTAGGAACCGGTCAACATCTATTATACTGGAGTGGTGATCTTCACGTGGTTCCCAGTCGTGAAGAGCGCGTGGTCAAAGCCTATAGTCGCTGCAATGGTTGAGTGGGCTGTGGAAATAGCGCCGGGATGAAAACTCGCTCATCATTTTTCGAGTTAGGAGTAGACTACATGTACATGGGAGGGACACAAGCAGGGTTACTGTGTCGCAATCTTGCTCTGCATGGCAATAGCGCGGCGTTCCCAAACAATGAGGGCAACCACCCACACGAGCGGCAGCAACAGCATCGGCAGCAACCAACTCAGCACCTCGCGCGAGTACTCGATCAAATGAGTAGCGAACCCCACGGCGACGCAGCCTCCGAGCAGCAGCAGGCACAGCAAAGCCAGGAAAATCGATTCCATCAACGCCACGCGCTCGTCGATCGAGTCGTTGACGTCGTCTCCCAGTCGCACGATCTCCATCTTGTACCGTACGTCATCAAAGTCTTCGAGCTGCAGCGGTGCCTTCTTGGGCCGGAGGCGAAGTCGAGGCAGACGGAAGCGAGTCTTGAAGTTCTTCTGCTTCTTCTTACTGCTGCTGCTACTGAGGTCCGCGCGATCCGTAGGTGGCATCTTCACTAAATATGATGAAGAGTCTCCCGACGCTTCGACTTGAGACGGAAGATTTGCCACTAGAAGAGCAGGTGGTGAATGCCCATTTCCTGCCAAAATGCACAGCAAGTGACTATTAGTATCGAGACGCAGCTCATGAGCAGCTTCCGATGAAATTAATACCTGGGCGAAGGCCTGGTTCATCTCCTTCTCGAACTGATTCTCAGGTGTGTTCATGGGTAGCAGTTTGCTGACTGGGGCCTTCTTCTTCAAAGCCGCGATTTTGGCGCTGTCGTAGGTATACTTTGCGCTCAATCGAGATGGAGCCATCTTGGACAGACTCGCATTGACCTATTGCGTTGGTAGACGCGTTAGTCGCAGCAAAAAAGCAGTCGCCGTAGCGTCGAGTACTTACGATCGGCTGGGCAGACAAGTGAGGAAGCTGGGGGTCCTGAATTCGCACGAAGAGCGATGCACCGTCCTCAGCCACAGGTACCAGTTGCTTCACCTTTTCGTTGCCGATATCGTCCACCAAAGTGCTCAGCCCACCAACTGCTGCCTTCAATACGCTCTGAATTGTGTCCACGGCACTCGTACATTAGTCATGACTTTCTAGCTCATCGCACTAGGCTAACGTACCAGGTTGACTTCACCCTGAAAGAGCGGGAGCTGGGCGGTGCGTGCGTTTACGAAACGCGAATGAGCGAGCACCGGGAGGAACGTCCACCCATACTGCTGCGACGTAAACGCTCCAGTCTTGGGGTGTCGTGTCACGTTTCGGACGTCGAAGAGCACCGCGAGCAATTGGTCGGTAGGTGAGTCCCGCAAAGTCTACAGGAAAGTGCGTTAGACTCGCAATTGATAAGCTAGCACGGGTAAACAGTTGTGGCGTACCATATACCCGTCACCAAACTCGGGAGACGTCTGTGCGCTCGTCCAGTCCATCGTTGTAGTGAAATACACATCCCCTGTCAACCGAATCGTTTGGTAGAGCGACCCTGGAGGATACACGGACAAGAGGACTTTGAAGAACGGCCCTCCTTTTGCTTTAACGCTGTGCAGGGCGTCAACGGCAACTCGGAACCCGATAGCTGGTTCGTAACGGAGTGCTGACGTAAGATCAAGATAGGCTGCGGGTTTAACCTGGTGTACAGCAGGACGACGGGTTAGATGACGAACGCAACAACGAACATGAGCACAATTTGTGGAACCTTTAGCGTATCACGAGCTTCACTGGTGCTCAGAGATAGCTGTTGGAGGCACTGAGACACGATCTTGGGCCTGCGATTCTTGTGCTGCGGTGAAAAGTATGTAGTGGTTAGATATTTTATGCCACGAAGTACGCAACGGCAATGCTCACCCGAATCGAGTAAATCTTTTCTTCAATGCCAGAAGGAACACATCGCAGCGAATCATAAAACTGGTCGCCATAATGAGGAGCTGGTACCAGCAAACCCTTTGCCTCCCACTCGTGCGGTGGGAAATCTTTGCGCGAAAGCACCGCCAACCCGTCTCCTGACTATCCAAAGTACACATCATTAGACTTCAGCACAGCACTCTCATACTTTTTCGATCCTTCGTACCAACTTCGCTTTAACGATCCGCAGCAGCAGTGTAGCACACGGTATCCGAGGAAACTCGTCACACGACTTCGCACTCAGCGGTTGATTTGCCTCGGCAGACTGGACTTGGAGATGCAGAGGCAACTGAAATCCTCCTTCATTGAGAATGAACTGAGGAACACTTGGGCGAGTAGGCTGGTCTCGAGTCTCAACATCTAGAAACACAGGAAAGACAGAGTATCCCAAGATCACCGGTCGCTTAGAAACCAGCTCGATGGTGTCGACGCGAATGACCAGCGTAAGCGTCGGATTGAAGTTGCTTTGCCGGTACTCCACATACTAGGAAAACACACACACAACTATGAGCGCATGCAAGTTTCCGAGTTTCCCTTTTTCACACGTACGGCATCAAATGTCGGGTCGAACGCATCCGAAGCCATAGATATAAACACACTTCCATTCTCAGCGACAACTTGGGTTCGATCTGCGTGAAGCGCTGCGACTGTCACCTTCGAAATTGTAACACTATCTGGGAATCCGCGCCCGCCATTAATGAACACATTGAATCCATCTCCAGGTTGAAACGAGTTACCGCCCAGGAGACGCCTTTGAAGCTCAGCAGTCTTGTCAACGCGAATCCATGGTTCGTCAGCCTCATCAGTATCCTCACGAAATGGAGGCAACCGGGGTCTATCACTCGTAGTCGGAAGGTTGGAGCGTGGACGCGTACTCGGTGGGCGAGATGATGCCGACGAAAGCAAATGCAAACGGTCGACATCAAGAAAATCTTGTTTCGGGCGGGCCGATGGTGGTCGTTCGGACGGGCGTTCGGCCGAAACAGACGAAGTGGTTGTCTTTCGGTCATCAAGTGACTTTGCAAGGCCAACGGGAGTTCTTCTGCCTTTGGAAGGCCGTCGGGCCATCATCCCCCTTGACTGCGGTTTGGGATGTGCCTTCCCGGTGTCTGGCAATTCGTATCGGGCTGCAGTTCAATTCACGAACAGAAAACAACAAACACAGGTTACGTTAGATATTGCTACTGCGTACTGGGCACGATAACTGTCAAGGTACCTGCGTGCAGTTCTGGATCCACGAGCAATCGTGAAGCTTCTTCTACACGTCCACCATGCACTAATCGAATGTGCAGCCTTATATCGCCGCATTCATTGAGCGTCGGTGGCAAAATGAGCGTTTTCGAAGGGTCTGGCATCGAAGACTGCTTCACGGGAAGCTTAAAAGACCCAGACAGGAGAACCAGCTCGCCTTCGTTCACCAGCTTGAAGACTTCAAACGCTGTCCAGCCTAAACTTGTCGGCACGCGTGGCCCACCTGCACCATTTTGTGATACTGCAGCTACCTTCAACACGAAAGCACAGAAAAGTTAGATTCTCGCCTAGACATTAGCTGCATTTGGGTATTGACTTGTACCTCCATGGCAACACGTAGGTCCGTTGCCGCGGGCAGTTTCTTGATGTGACGAAAGGAGAGAAACGAGCATAACTTCTGCTGTGGGCCAACCGCTTTGGTTTCTTTAGAGGAGACAACCTTAAATGGTGTACGGATGACTTTACCCTCAAACACTGCGTATGTAACCTGACCAGGACACCATGTCGTCTTAGTAAATTCAACTGGGAATTGGGACGACACTACGCTCACCTGTACATCATTAACTGTCGCTGGCAAACCTGCAGCATAGTCCCAAAACAAAGCAAAACCACTATCTGGGGTGTACGGCTCCGCAGATTCCTCCTGAAGATCTGCGGGTTTCGCGTCACTATGCTGAATCGCACGCTGCAGCCGAAGGGCAACCAGCTCTCGCTTCTGTTTTGCAACCCATTCCTCGTGGTCAAGTTCGCGCTTTTTCTCCTCTCTCCGGCGCTGAATCTGTTCCTTCAATTCTTCAAGCTGGCGCAGGATACATTAGACTTCACTGCGCGCTCAAATTGAGTCTTTGAACACAGCTCACCTTTTCTTGCTCTTCCAGAAGGTCCCGCTCATTTCGAACCTTGGCTAGACTCTCAAGATGTTGCCTCTTCAACGACAAAAATCATGGGTTTGAGCATGATAGACATCGGTAAATAGGCAATAAGCATGTCATAAACTACCTTCAGACTCCTGAGTGCCGGGTCCTCCTTGTCATCAGCCGCAGTCTGTTTGATTCGTGTCACAGTAGCGTTGTCTGCGACTGTCAGCGTCGAGATCTTGGTCTACTTTGACATCAATTAGTACTTCTATGTGTTAATTCAAGATAAAAGGGTAGTCACCTACTTGTAGTTCCTGAAGACGGCCCTGAAGTCGAGCGAATTCCTTCGCTTCAGCTTGCTGCTCATTGGCAATTCGCTGCATTTCTAGTTCTCGCTCCAATCGTCGAATATCCTCTTCTTGCTGATGAAGTGCAGGTTTTGAGCTTTGCTCGGGTGGAGGAGCATTCCCAGCCTGAAACGGATACGAAGCGCTTGGAGGAACCCACGGAGATGCAGCTGGGTATTGACAACCGTGAAAGTACGGCGAAGGAAATCCGATTCCGTTCGGATTGATAATTGGTGGTGAGAAGAGTGGGTAAGGAGCAACGGGCGCAGAGTAGATATGGGGATAACCCGGCAGAACAAACTGCGAGGGGTATGCTGCGCTGGGTACGCCGGAGAGTACTACCGGCTGCGAAGCTGCCACTGCTGGCGCACTTTCGCTTGAACCAGTGTTGCTACTTGGTGGTAATTCTGGGTCCGACGGATGTGTGTGTGCTTGTCCTCCTGATGGCCTTAGGTGGATTAACTTTGTTGCAGCTCTTCTGACAGCTTCTGTCTGTCTGTCATTTACTTTGATGCCTAACGGTGAGCATGGAGGCAAAGAGAGTGAGTTCGCCTTAGCAGACAAAAACCTTCAGCTTGTGAAGTGCCGTCACCTGGAGAAGCTTGATTCGAGCTCAAATGATTTTCTGGTGGATAATCGCGCTCTGGGTACTCGTTAGAACCGGAAAGCTCATCTGAAGAAGTATCGGGACGTCGTGTGATTTTAATCGGAAAATCTGCTTCCCGACGGCGCGAGTTTGCCTTTTCGAGCTCGACCTGCAATCTCTCGATGCGCTTTTGCTGCTCGTCGCAATTGATATCTCGAATGAGGCGCTGCAGCGCGTCGTTTTCCTGGGGGTTCATCCCTTTATTGGCGACTAACGGATCAGGAGACCGAGCTGCGTGAACGAAGCAGGTCCAATGGTTAGTAGGTCTCATACGAAACCTTCAGTTGAAGCAGCAAATACCCCGTGGTGATGGCGGCGGTAGCGGCGACGGCGTGTTTGTACTAGGCAGTCGCGTATCCATCGACAGGGAGACAGCAGCATTCTCTTTCTGCAACGGAGTTGCGTTCTCATTCTGGTTTGAACCACCCACCGCTGACTGCAATGGCGTTGACGTGGTAGAAACAAGAGACGCTGCCGCTTGCTGGAACGGACTGGGGGTTGACTGGAAGCCCCGGCGAAACTTCAGCTCCTGAGGAAGCACGAGAGCGAATCAGCAGAGTGTGAAACCCTCAGCTGCTCTTCCCATTCATCCAACGCACCTGCTCTCGTAAGTTGTCGCTGAGCTTGGCCAGTTTCTCCTCTTCCGTCCTCTTCTGCGCCTCCAATTGCTCCTTCGCTCGTCTCACCTCCACAAGCTGCTTCTGCGTCTGCTCCTCTCGCGACCAAAGCGCCCCCTGTACAGTCGCAATTCAATTGCAATCAGCTCCTGCTGGCAACGCGTGCCAAGTATCCCACGCACTGCTTGCAGTTGGCCCATCTCGTCTCGGATCCGCTTCTTCTCGGCTCGAAGGCGCAGCTCCTTGTGCTTGGCCAGCGCAATCTGCTTCAGCAACGTCTCCACCTCCGCCTCGTCCTGCAGACATCGCACGCAATCAGCCCCCAGTGTTTCCCCTAAAGAATACGCATACGCACACCGACCTCCGCCATCTCCATTCCCATGGCCAAAGTGTAGCCATTTCGTCGTCTCGCGTCTCTTCGCGGATACAAAATGTGTGAGCCACATCAAACATACAACTACCGTGCGTCACACATCTCTACGCTCGCGTCCCACTTTGCGAGTC
>JAIKVD010000219.1:0-26023 GCA_024679075.1 Phytophthora uliginosa | reverse complement strand
GGCGTCCTCCAGGTCCGCCTCGGCGCGGTAGTCGCCCCAGCACTCGCGGAAGCCTTGCGGGCCGAAGGTGCCGGGCGGGATCATAGCCATTGTGCGCGCAGGAGTGATGGTCAACTGGGCTGAGGAAGATTGCGGAGTGAGCAAAGAGGTCGGAGGCTTTGCACGTCAGGTTCAACGTCGACGTCAGCCTCCGCTACCGCAATATTTGCGTCGGGTTAAACGCAATATTTGCGGCTGGTAGTCTCACACCATGATTGGCTGAATAGGTTCGAGGTGAGCTATTCGACAGCGACGGGCAGGGCTTGGTAGTAACTCATCCGGCGCTAGTAAAAGATAGTACAGTAGTACTATTACTATTACTATAGTAGCTAGTAGTTCGGCCGATTCCGATTCTACTACTACTATAGTAACTAGTAGCTCAGCCAGCGATCCAATAGTACTAGCGAGTTACTAGCGAGTTACTAGCGAGTTACTAGCGATATCCAGAAGTGCAACGGCAACCCATTTGGACAAACACCTAGGATCGCGAACTGGATTCACGACGGCTTGCTCACCATGTGGCAAGCTTTTCATCAGTATTTCACGTCGGGTTGGTCGCACGATTAACGAGGCTGGTTGCAGAATGTGGGGCCAGATCTCGCTTTCAAGGTTCATTATATAGCTACTTAGATCAACGTTGCTCATTCAGATGCGTGTGCGGGGGCCCCACTGGGGGGTGACTTCAAGCACTACGATCTGGTAGTAGAGATCGACGTGAGCTCGATCTCGAGTGCCGACAGCGGTGGGGTTTTGCTCACTCTGCAATTTGCTTTGCAACCTCCAGATCACCGCTGAACGCTCACGCCACCGCCACCTCCACTACCGCCGTCGCCACCATGAAGTGCTCCTTCACGGGCTGTGCCAACCCCGAGTTGACGAAAACGGACCCATGCTCCGTCTGCAAGCGTGCTGTCCATCACCTGTGCTCCAACGATCTTTTCGACCCCGGTAATCTGGCTGTGCGGTAAGATTGTGTTAACTATTGAAGATATTACTTTAATCACATTACTTACATAACATTGCTATTACAGTTTCTGTAGCACGTCGTGTGTTGACGAGTGGAAGGCCGGAATCTACCACCGGCGACGTTTGCTGTGGACGACCAGCCGGTCACCTTTGAGATTGTGGGGTGGTCACCAGGTTCCTCCGCTCAACGTTCGAGTGCGAGTGTGGGGCTGTCTTTCACCCAGTCATCGGAGGAAACGCTGCCTCCTGACGGCCGACCCAGTGTTGACTCGTACGGAATCCCGCTCGACGTCCATCACTACCGTCAACTGGGTAAGCGAGATAACGTGTGGGATGTGGCTCACGTCTTAGCCACGCCATACGCGTTGAGAGAAGCCACCGACGCGGAGAGGTTCACCCACATCTGCATCCTGTGTGTGGCGAACGCAACGAATCAGCCCAATGCTGCGCCGGATGCTTGGGAAAATGGGCTGCATCGCTGGGGCCACACTTCCAACGCTAAGGCCCACATGGTCGCGATCCATGGTACGCACCCGGTTGGCAAGGCTGAGAAGGCCAGGCGCACAAAGCGTGTTCAACGCCAAATCGACTCCACGCTGTGTGATGTCCCCGCGTATGTGACCCAGCGGATCACGTCGTCACCATGCAAAGAACCGGCCGTAACAAAGCGCGGTGCTCTGCAGAAGCTTTGGTGCGCGACACAGAAAGAGCTGGACGTTCACATAGCACGTTGGCTGATCAACGATGGTAAGTTTGATTGATGATCATTTCTAAACGTATCACTCTTACTAATTTATTTGGATTGTACCGGTATGCGTTAACAGGTCGGCCCTACAACACCGTTGCGACGGAGGATTTCCGTAACCTTATCCACAGGGCTACGGGCAACCTCGATGCGACCACTCTCTCCGCGAAGACCTACAACATCATCCTGGAGGCCTTATTTGCACGATTCTGTGCGTTCGTGGAGCAGCTGCTGAAAGACGAGTTTGCGGCCGCTTTCTACCTTCCGTTCCTGAATCTGCTGCACGAGTCCTGTACTACTGGCAGCGGCAAGAAGGGCATTGTGGGTACCTCGGCATGCTATATCGACAAGTATTGGCGCTTCCGCAATTTGGCGTTGCTCGTGACAGTGTACAACAGCTCCCACGCGTCGGTCAAGGTGAAGACCCTGATCAAGTCACGAATTGAAGCACTCTACGGACTCGACATTGAGCCCATGGTCCAGTTTGCTATGTCCGACACTACGCGAGCGCCCGCAAGATCTCCAAACTGTTTGAAGACTCGATCCCCACAGACTGTGCTATGCACGTCCTAAACCTTTGTCTGATGTACGGCATGGGAATGCGCGAGAACACGGAGACTGTGTACGCGTTGGATGCAGAGACCCAAGTACCGAAGAAGGAGCGCCGCGTGTGCACTGTGGACGGGCCATTTCCGAAAGGGGCAGCACTCATCAAGAAGATCCGCGCGCTGAACAATTACTTCAATACGCCGCAGCGCGTGGACCGTCTCACAGAGGTGCAACGTTACTACGGACTGCCCGAGTTGAACCCCATCGTTGATTGTGATACGCGTGTGGCGTCGACGGTTACCTTGTTTCAGCGGACCATCATCAACTACGCTGCGTTCAAGGCTTACTTCGAGCAGTGCGCGATCTACAATGACCCGCAAGTGTTCAGCAAGCTCAATTTTGCCGACTGGCGGCTACTGGTTGAAATGGAAGCCGTGACTGAGTCACTCGCCGAGCTTGTAAGAATTGAAGTTCAGCGCAGCAACCAGGTTGCGTCGGAGCTGATCGTGCTGCTAAAGTTTGCTATCGACCGACTTGGTGCTGACAGTTACCACATTTACGATATGGACGCTCTTAGAACGCCGAAGACGATCGAGAAGACGTTTCCCCGTCGTTCAATTCACCTCAGCGCACTCTCGGCTGAGGGTCAGATTTGCGTCGCCCGGATCAAGGGGCAGGTAGCGAAGCGATTGCCGACGCTGACGTCGGAGTCGGTTGTCATCCTTCTACTTGATCCTCGCACCAAGTTCACTGTTGACAGTCTTGTCCGGCCCGCCGCTCGCGATGAGACAATCAACACCACTGACGCTGACTCGGCTGACATCGACGCTATCATCGCAGATGGAAAGCAACTTTTGCGAAGCGCACACCAGGAGGTGTTTTGCGCGATGCGCGCTGCTGACTCGGATTACAGCCAGAACGCGGCAGTAGACACCCCCGCCCAACCTGGACTTGGTGCCAGCTGTCGATGATGACCTAATTATCTGTGGTGCGCCGCTGATGTCTACGCCGGCGAACAGCGAGTCGATGTCGAGTATCCGTGACCAAGCCAACCAAGTGCTCGACGAGTGGTTCACGCACACGGAGCAGTGGGTTCGAGTTGCCGTTCAACAAACAACGGACGAAAGTATGACGGCCGAAGGCTTCACACAGCGGCTTCTTGTTCGTCGCAATGGCGAGGTTTGTTGGAGGCTTCAAGCGCTCTGCAAGCACGTGGACGTGTGTCGTTGGTACCGCGAGACAGGAGCTTCGAGGTTCCCATCCATTGCTGCTCTTGCACGCGTTTGGTTGGGCAGAAGCCCGTCAAACGCTTTTCAGGAGCGTGTTTTCTCCACGGGAGCCTTCGTCATGAACTCCCGTCGCTCGAGCACAGACAATCATCGAGCGGAGATGCAGGTGCTGATGAAGCACAACCGGAGCGAGTTTCGTCGGATGGAGATGGAGAACGAACGGCCTGGGAGAAGCTGCTCTGCGTCGCCATCGCTGCCATTTGCACCGTCGCCGGCTTCTACATCGTGATCTACGCCGGCAAGAACCTCTTCAACCCGGACGACGACGACGCCACGTTCCCCTACTGCTCGGCGAAGTTGCAGGAGGAGCCGTACTACGTCTGGAACAGCACGGCCTAGACAGTGTCGAATAGTTATGCGTGCTGAATGTGTACATTCATAATAAGGTCTGCGTTGAATGATGTCAAACTACGAATGTATGTGCTTACCATTGCAATAGCTACGAATGTTTGTCCCGCATCCACTCCAATTGAAAGGTGAAGTCCGATCCTGTACATGTAATACCACCAGCGTTAGATACAGTGGCTTACGACACCTTCATCGTAGAATACTCACCCGAATGCTCCAGAGTGAACGTGAGGATGCACGCCGTCCAGACAAACATCCGTCCCTGCACCTGCATCGCGTAGGTCTCCAGCACAAACGCCAGCTGATGAATGATTGAGAACCCAAAGCGGTGCTGAATCACGAGGTACAGCACCAGCAGCGACGCCATCTCCAGCCACACGTCAATGACCATATTCCCGACCGCTGAATTCAGTTTATCCATCGACAAGCTGCGTGTCTGAGGATAATAGGAACGAGCATCACCTTCAAAATGCCTGGAGGCAAAGTGTTCCAGCTCTGCACCATGCCGGCCTTGTAGTAGAACGTCACGTCCTCGTAGCCGGCGGGGGACAGGTAGGTAGTCGCTCCAGAGCCCTGCGGCAGCGGGTAGCGCTGCTCGTTGTTCGGGTCCTGGTTCGGGTTGTACGGCATCATGTTGGTCGGGTCGATGCGCTGGCCGTACACGTTGTAGATCTCGCTCTCCTCCTTGCCGTCCTTCACCACGGGGCAGCCTCCAGCCATGGCGTCGACCACAGTCGGCTTCTTGTCGTGCTGCACCGGGTAGTCCTCAATCTTCTTGGCGCCGTCGTGCTGCACCGGGCAGCCGCCCTGCTTGCTGACAGCAGCAGCGTCAGCCGCGGCAGGAGTGCTCACCTGGTTGCCCATGTCGATTCGTTTGTCTTGCGACGTGAGCTGTGAACGAACGAGCGGCTACGCAGAGCGTGAGCGTGAGCGTAGTCTCGCCCGTGTTGGCCTTTAGCAGTTGTCGTCGTCGTCGCACTCGGTGCCCGTCATGTTGAGCATGTAGATCTCCAGCGCTGAGTTGACGCCGTCGGCCTTCTCCATGGACGTCCAGAGATGGTCGTCGAAGAACACCTCGTCTCAGACGCACGACCATGTAGCCATCGAGGAAGAAGGCGCTCGCGTCCGAAGCCATGGAGCTGCCCGTCTCGACCACCGGGTGCTCAGCGAAGTCTGGGCGTTCTAGCTTGAGGTTGTCGACTTGCGTGGCAGAGACCACCTGGTCGGCGAACTTGGCCAGAAGCTCACTTGTCGGCAGCTTCTCCTACTTGAGCGTGCGCTGGATGGTGGCACGCGGGTTGAGACTGGGAGGCACCAGTATGAAGACGCAGAAGCTCTGCTTCTCCACCTTCACAGCATTATCCGCCGTTCACATAATGCGCTGCGCCAGCACGAACGATTGACGTGTTCTGCGTGGCATACCACGAGATGCCGATGCAGGTTTCCACGAAGGTGAAGCTTGCCAGTTGTGACGCGGAGACCCACTCCGTGACGACCGAACGTCGCGATTATCGACAATGTGGACCACACAGAAGCTGTTTAGGTGGTCGGTAGGTAGTAGTTCGATAGTACTATAGTAAGAGTTACTATAGTAATAGTACTATAGTAACTCGGACGTCTTGAACAGAGCTACTATTACAGCTAGTAGTTTACATCGTCGTACTAGCGAGTTACTAATAGTAGTTCAGAAGAAAAGCTGTTACTACCAAGCCCTGCGTACAGCACAAGGCGTTGAGCGAAGAGCATGCATGCTTACATGTATATGCGTGTACATGCCTCAAAACTCAAACCAACTCAGAGGTGGGCGGAAGTAAAACATGCGATCGCAACCCGAGTTACAGCCGCACCCGGAGCGACGAAGGTTTTGTTTTTGTGCGGATTACTTCCAATGTTAGAAAGGTGGGTTTTCAATGTTTCTATAATAAAGGTGGGATTTCAATGTATTTCTAAATGGTTGAGGACTAGGCCTCGACGATCCAGCTCGTGAGCTCCTCGTTTGCACCGCCAATTTCGCTTCGCTCATGGCGGGCAAGGCGTCGATAGATATCACCTCCCTGTAAGGTCAACTACTCCGGCCCACGCGCCGACCATTGCAGACCTTCGCTTCGCTTCGCTTGCAAATGGTCGATAGTACTTGGTAATTACTCGATTTTGGTAAGCTACAATTTTTCGCCGCGGCCAGGTCTTTCGACCTAGCAAGGTGATGATATCACTTAGAGCTGCAGCGAGTCTACGACTTCAAGCTGCTGTGGCTGTGTTGACTAACGGGTTGGCCTTGGCCTTGAGGTGAGGCGTTTGTGTGGTCTGGTTCACCTTGGCGTGGGCCACCTGCAATGTTGCCCGAGTGGAGTCCAAGTGGAGTAGATAAATCATTTATCAAGGTGATATTTGGTTTCACCGCAAGATAATATTGAATGTGAAAGTAATTATTTCTTTTTACCGAATACTATTTATCATGGGTAGTTTGTCCTAATATTCAGCGGATGGGTCAACATACTATTATAATAGTTTTACAATAGGTTATTATATCAAGGAGGCTATAACGTATGTATATCACGCATATCTAATATCGGATTACGGAAGGTATGTATTATGCTGGTATTAGCCCGCCGTTTGATATAAAATCCAGAGAATTGAAAACCCCTTTCAGACACTTTGTTTCCTTCATAAGTGCACTAAGTCTTCACGCGTGTTACCAGTATGAGAACTATTATTATATACCCTGCTACCTAGGTCCATGTAAAATTCCGAGTCAGTCATCCGTGGCCGTGGCCTCATCGGCACGTGTATGCCATCAATGATCACTCAATCACTCGCGAATCGTGAGTCACGATGCAAATTACGCGATTCGCGAGGCCAATTCTTCATTCAGCAGATCGAGTTCGCTTCACTTCTTACCTTTAGAGCTCCGCGATTCTTCGCACGAACGAATGGTGGTGACCATGATGCCGCTGCTCAGCATGTGTGCCGTGCAACTCAGCGAGGTCTTCGGAGGCCCTTAATGTTATCAGCTGAGGGGATTCTTCGGCCATACTCGAATATTGACCAGGGTATGGAACTGTGTGGATGCAGTACAGCAAAATCCTCCGAGTTCGTTCGTCAGGCTCGAGTGCTGCAGCTGCATGGAGCGGCGTTCTCGGATATCAGGCAGCACATTCCATTGCAATTTGCGCCGGCGCTGGATTGACGCAAACTCCAGCGGAACTGACTTGGTCCCATGGTTATTCCTGTTCAGAAAGGAACATGCCCACGCTCGGTGATGGGGAATAAAATACATCAAGTTCATTGGGGCAAGGATAGGATCACACGCGTGTCTTCTACCTCGAGTTCATAACCAGCGCTGGAAACTCAGTCTCGGGGTGAACGAAGAAGGATGGCAGCTCAGTATAGCCTGGTCCTGGCGGATTTGAACTTGCTGGTTTCTGGGGCCGTGCTGGAGGCAGCAAAGACCAGTTTGGAGCGATCTGGACGAGAATCTCCGCCAAGGAGACGGCACCTCGAGATGCATCTGGTGATGCTAATGTGACCGCTAAAGCTAAAAACTACTTGAAGTAAGCATTGTATCGGGCGATGTATTAATATATACCATTATATTAGTATATAAATTTAATTTAAGATAATATCTACATGTACCACCACGTATATCAACCGAATACGTTCACTGCTAAGGCGGTGGCTAATGACGCTTCTGTCACTCCGGACTCTATAAAGCAGATGATGCTGGAAGGAAGCGCATTTCAGCTTCGAGCACCCCCCCCCGCGACGGTACCAAGATATTCAAGCGGATGGATGTGGTGTGGTTGCAGACTCGGTCGTCTGCAAGCTCGAGCAGTGATCCAGGGTCCGACTACTTTTAAAACTTCTCTTAACTTGCAATACATGGAAGGAACTCTCAAATGCGATGCACCTCTCCCAGTCTAGCAGAGCTGAAGCTGTTGTGGAGGGACACGAAATCTTTGGTGTGGTAGGCCACTCCGCCTCAGAACGCCACTTCACCTCATGTGGGCTGTTGATCCCGCAGCCAGCATCTCAGAAGATCGACCCCACTCTGCAATTTGCACTCTCGAAGGACAACGAGAAGGGGATTTAAAGTGCGGAGCGCCAAGATGGGAACGGAGCCCGCTTCCTTTCCGTGGCCAACCGAGAAGACAGTCTTCGTTACGAACCGGGTGAAGAAATCGCGAGTCCGCCAAAGGCACCAACTCACCAAGAAAAAGCGTTTGGCTATGAAGAGCGTGATGATCGTGACGGTGATCGCTCTTGCTGTGGTCTATGTGCTGGTTGTCGTTTCCATGGAGGCCGCTAAAATGGATACTGTTGCGTCGGAGTTGATGGAGTTCGAACCAGTGAATTCAAGCACGTCGGACCTGGCGCATTCGCAAGACCAATAGCGCTCCACACTTCCACGTACGGTACATCGTGGAGTGGGGTGGGGGGTCGTTCACACAAGCAAATGAACGCTCAATCGAACATCCATAAAAGCTTTATCACATGATATTCATCTCTTCACGACACGGCAGCAACGGCAGATTACAGTAGGCAACAGCTGTGGCGCGAATCTACCAGTATGTACCATGCACTGTACCCACTGTAGTAACACATAAATGAATGAACAGCGGAACAAGGAAGGCAAAGCCGGGAGAAAGTTGTCATTTTGTCATCTCGATGACACATCGATGAGGTCGCATCTGCCCGGCTCAATATGTGCAAAGAAGTTTCGGGAAGGCCAGCACATGCTTTCAATACTGCGCCGTCGTGCTTTCAATACTGCGCCGTCGTGCTGTTCGTACCGAGAACGGAGAAGGCCTTCCACCGTTGCTCCACGAGATATTCGTCGCCTTGGATCAATGCTTTATCAAATACCGGTACTAGTAGACCCCAACGTTCGCTTGAACACCAGATCAACAAACAGACGAGGTACAAGTGACGGCACACTATTCCATCCCAAGAGAGCACTGATGTTGCCCCTCTACCCTCCTAGCTTCCGGATGGCAAAGGCTCTTGTTGAGACAGGTACCCGAATGTCCTATCATTCTCGGTTTTCCGGTCTCGAGTGTACCGGTAGTGCATTGCAGTTGAGTTAGTCTCGAGTTATGGTCTCGAGAATCTCGACGCTACAGGCTATAGTATTCACAGTCCTCATCGCTGTCCAAGAGGTTGTTTCAGACGATGCTGTACAGCTGAGTGAGTCTTTCGGAGGACCGCACGGCAACGATTTCTCCGACCAAGCGTCCGTCGTGTCCGGACAGACCGTCACCTCCATTACCATCCGGGCAGGTGACCGCGTTGATGGCGTTTCGTTGGGAATATGGGCACCCACAGCACAGACATTCACACACGGGGGCGATGGCGGAACAGGTAACACTCTCACACTTGCAGCGGGCGAGTACATCACCTCGATGGAGGCCCATTGGGGCGAAAAGGGCGGCCACACACGCGTGTTCTACCTCAATTTCGGCACAAGCGCTGGCAATTCGGTCTCTGGGGGATCACAGACCGACTCGAAAGGATCAGTGACAGCACCCGAAGGTTATCAACTCGGGGGATTCTTTGGTCGCGACGGCGACGAAATCGATACGCTAGGCGCTATCTGGTCGAGTATTCAAGTCCCAGATGACAGCCCAGGCACGGTCGCTCCGCCCGACATCCCGGATTCCGGAGGTGATAGCACAGCAGGGTCAGCTTCGGCAGCAGCTCTGCCTGCCACGTCTGGACCTGCAGCTCCAGCCGATGCGTCGACCGCTTCAGGTTCTAATGCTTTGAGTTCATTAGGGTCTGCTGCAGGCTCGGGATCCGCAGATACGGACGCGTCGACAGCAGCTTCAAGCGCAGCAGGGTCTGGACCAGCTACTCCGGTAGCTCCAGCGACAGGAAGTGGCTCACAGGACACGGCAGAATCGTCAGGGGCCAGTGCCCCAGCCCCGTCCGGGCCTGCTGTACGGCTCAGCGAAACGTTTGGCGGTCCCCACGGCAACGAATTCTCGGACCAGTCCGCTGCTACGTCGGGACAAACCATCACTTCGCTCACTGTTCGTGGTGCCGATCGCATTGATGGTCTCACTCTCGAAGTTTCGGCACCGAAGGCGCTGACGTTCGCCCACGGTGGAACGGGAGGAGATCCGTACACGCTCAAGCTTGGACAAGGCGAGTATATCACGTCGATGGAAGCTCACTGGGGTCAGAAGGACGGCCATACTCGCATCTTCTACCTAAACTTCGGCACGAGTGCCGGTAACTCCGTCTCGGCAGGGACCCAAACGGATGAGAAGGGCTCAATTACTGCACCTGATGGCTATCAGCTCGGTGGCTTTTTCGGTCGTGACGGTGATGAGATTGACCTGCTTGGTGTCGTGTGGACAAGCATTGCTGTCGTGAAAGATGCTTCCCCTGTGTCGAGTAGCTCAGGAACGGCAGGCAGCAGTCCAGCAGTGGATGCATCGGACGAAGATATTGTGCTCAGTGCTCTCTACGGAGGACCACACGGAAACGCTTTCTCGGATATCGACTCGATCAAGTTCGCGCAGGCTATAAGCTCGATCACGATCCGCTCAGATAAACGTGTCGACGCAATTACGTTGCAAGTCCAGTCTCCCGCTGAGGTTACGATGTCCCATGGCGGCAAGGGTGGAGAGGACAAGACCCTTACGCTTGCTGCCGGGGAATACATCACCTTGATGGAGGCCCATTGGGGCCAAAAAGAATACCACACGCGGGTATTTTACCTCAACTTCGAGACGAACAAAGGGAACTCGATCTCTGGAGGGACGAAGACAGACGACAACGCCATCGCGAAAGCCCCCGACGGGTTTCAGCTCGCTGGCTTCTACGGCCGGGCAGAAGACGAGGTCGACCAACTAGGAGCCATCTGGACGAGAATCTCCGCCAAGGATCTATCGCTCACAGACGAGGAGGAGAGCTCCGGGTCCGGGGTCATGTACGGAGCTACCATTCGCAACTGGGTGGGGCCCACCATCGGAGAGTCGACCGATACGGCCTGCTATCGCAAATCGGTGGACTTCGATAGCAAGAACATTTGCCCGCTGGGCTACGGCAAAGAGGACACCAACTGCCAGGCTCAGTGTCCGCTGTCGTACCCCGTGCAATGCTCGTTAGAGTGCATTCCCCAGAACGACGACTGTGCGCTTGAAGTTCTCTCGAAAATCGGATCCGTCGTCACCGTGGCGCTTAACGCGGCCACCGGAGGAGTGTTCGGAGATATCTACGCAGCGTACAAGACCGCAAAGTGGGCCGTCACCTGTGCCGCGAATATTGTCACGGTAGTGCGCGGTCTCATCTTCTACCTCCGCTACAGACAAACCACGGCACCCCAGGGAGATACGGCCGAGTTGCTCACGGTAGCCTACCAAACGGATGTTGTTGTGTACGACCTCCCCGTTGCGGTGTGTGTTTGCCTAGGCCTTCCCGTCCCTAAGAGCGCCAGGTTTGCCGACACAGTGCTCGTGATTGTCGAAGGTATCGTAAAGCAGGCCATCACCAACGGCGAGGAGATCGTCTCGACCGGAGAGAACGTGCTTAAGCTGCTCACGGGTACCGGTGCACTCAACGGTACGTCGGACTCGACGGTGGACGATCTCCAAGACTTGATCGGCAAGAACTCGAGCTGCGGCTACGAGCTCAAGCGCCTCACCGACCACGTCGTGCGTGCGGTCAACGACGCTCGCAACTCGACCCCAGACGCCTCCGCCGATGATGTTCGCGTGAGTGTGTACAAGTCTTCGATCGTGATGAACGACATCCCCACTGTGACGAATTTGTGCATGGGCGAGCTACTAGACAACAAGACGTTGACGGCCGCGTTCGAGACGCGCGACACGCTTCGGAAGACGTTCGGCGTGATTGTCGACCAGCTCATCGACACGGGTACGACGGACATGGGGAAGAATGTGGCGAAAGACGACTATATGCTGAAGGTGGCGAACATGGGTCTCGTCGTGCTGTCGACGATCGATCCGACCGGTATCGCGTACATGGCGTCGCAGTTCGTGCAGCCGATCTGCGGCCCGACTGCATATTTGGGCGAGATCGACGATGGCCGATTGTCCGATGCGCTCGGCCTCAAAACTGTCGACGAAGCGTTCATCGGCAGCTACGGCACGTGGACCAAGAAGGGGGACGGCGTCGTTCACCTCATCTTCGAGAGCGTCGACATCTACGACGTGAAGGTGGTCGTCCACTCGGGCGGAGACAAGTACGCCGAGGTCAAAGTGGGCGCGGGCGAGACCGTGACCTGGGACACCACGATCCCCGAGTTGCAGGACAAGACGTTGTACTTGGATCGATGGCGTCCGGGACTTCTGGGGTTACCTGGTTCTGGGGGCGGTTCGCTATTGCTGTGGGTTCCGCGGTCGTCGGAGGGTGGACAACTCGAGATGCACGTGCGTATCAACCCGAGCTGAGGCGAAGTAGCGACGATAGCGGCGGTATTTTCGTAGTGGTTTGGATAAGCCTTTGGCTTGAGTAATAATAGTGTGATGGATGGCCATTTCTTGCTGCATTGTGACTCACAATGCCTCACAATTTGTGAGGCTTCTGCAGCGAACGCACTCGGTCACCAGGGAGGTGTTCACCACGAGCGCATCAGAAACCATCCAATGCAGCTGACCAGATGAGCTTGACGTCGACCTACCGGTAGCAGCATTGAAGACACAAAATTTGTGATTTAATCAAGTGCCACTTGCACGGTAAAGTTGCCAACATTGGCACAGCGACAGTGTCGCTGCGACACAGCGACCTTGGCCTTGCGTCCATTCATCTGCAACGTGGTCATTCACGCTTCATCGTGTACTGTACCTCGCAGCCGATTTTACGGGCCGGCTTGGGTACAACGACCTGTAAGCCTGCAGACGAAACCCCTTTAGTCTGACCCGTGCACATCTTGTCGAGTCCAGTATCGTATCTCGGTAATCGCGCTCGCGCATTGCTGGAGCATCCCCAATCCCATGATCATCGGATTTAAACCTGTCCTGTCACGGTTGGATGGAACTCTCACCGACGGTGTCTTGAGTGGCACGTGTACATGTGCATGAACTGTAGTGACTTACCAAAGCACGCGAGTCGCAGAGACCGCAACTTGAAGAGGTGCGTCGTGGGTTTGAATCTCGAGGGCCCTGCAATGTGCATGCACCGGTCAATGCGTGGACGGACAGCTGCTGCCAGCGCGACTCCAGCACAATCACCAAAGGAATTCATAAATCGGTCCACATTTCCCCACTTGTCATCGTTGTGCTGTCCGAAACCAATGCATCTCTTGATTGCTTCAGTGTCGTCAAGCTACCGAGCTTGCACGATTTCCAGTTTGTTGCCGAGGAAGTAGGCATCAAACCAAAAGTCAAGGAACTGGATCATCACTCGCAACAAAAACCAAAATCTAGCCGGAAGGCACTAACACCTCCAGTGGCACGCTGTCATCTCGGTCAGCAGTGCTAATCCCAGGTCCTTATCCTGTCGAGGATGCCTTTCCACCGCCGTTGCAAGAGGTATCACGTCTCAACAAGGCAACCACAACATCCGCTAGGGGTTAGCAACCAGCAACCAGCATGCTGCATGGACGGGCAAGAGTTCGGCCATTCTCGATTCTGCAGTCTCTTACACGCAGCCAACGTCTGAAAAGCAGACGTTGTTGTCATGGCGGCTGTGGCTTTACGAGCATTCGTCTTCGTGCTCCTCGTCGCCGTTGGCCGGGTTGCATCGGACAATGCCGTACAATTCAGCGATACTCTCGGAGGGCCCCACGGAACCGAATTCTCGGATGAAGCCTTGGTAGTCGCCGGAGAGACCGTCAGCTTCGTCACCATTCGTGCGGGTGCTCGCGTTGACGGCATCTCGTTGGGGGTATCGTCGCCTACAGCTCAGACGTTCACTCACGGCGGAACTGGGGGGACGGACAACACACTCACACTTGGGACGGGCGAGTACATCACGTCGATGGTGGCTCATTGGGGCAAGAAGGACGGCCACACCCGCATATTCTACCTCAGCTTCGGCACGAGTGCTGGCAACTCAGTCTCAGGGGGAACGCAGACCGACTCGTCCGGATCCGTGACAGCTCCTGAGGGCTACCAACTTGCCGGGTTCTATGGCCGTGACGGCGATGAGATCGATCTACTTGGTGCAATCTGGGCGAGCATTGGTGCTACGGCGGAGAGCCCCGCAACGGTTGGTCCTGTCAACGATTCGTCGGCGTCCGCTTCCTCGACATCATCGACGTCGGTGGAGCAGAACTCTGTGGCCCAAACAGACCTGTCAACGTCGGTGGAGCAGAATTCTGTGACTCAAACAGACTTTTCACCAGCATCTTCAACGGGTTCTTCGGCTCAAAGTTTCAGGTCAGTGACGACAGCAAGCTCAAGCTCAGACAGCACCACTGCGCCAGCTTCTTCTACCCGACTAAGCCAAAGTTTTGGTGGACCTCATGGCACCGAATTCTCGGACTTGTCGTTGTCTACGTCGGGACAAACGATCAGCTCGCTCACTATTCGTGCCGGTGACCGCGTCGATGGCCTCACTCTCGAAGTTTCAGCCCCCACGACGCAGACATTCACCCACGGTGGAACTGGTGGAACGGACAACACTCTCACGCTTGGTGCAGACGAGTACATCACGTCGGTGGAAGTGCATTGGGGCCAAAAAGACGCACACACGCGCATTTTCTATCTGAGCTTTGGTACGAGCGCTGGCAACACGGTTTCCGGAGGAACTCAAACGGATCAAAGTGGCTCGGTGAGTGCGCCCGACGGATTCCAGTTGGGCGGATTCTTCGGCCGTGACGGAGACGAAATTGATCTGCTTGGTGTAGTGTGGACGAGTATCGAGACCACTACTACAAGCTCTGGGAGCTCAGCTACTACGACTGTGTCGGACACTGACATTGTCCTTAGTGACCTGTACGGAGGTCCCCACGGTGTCGCGTTTTCTGACATCAACTCGATCAAGTTCCAGCAAACGCTGAGCTCTATTACGCTCCGCTCCGGTGCGCGCGTGGATGCTGTGACGCTACAGATCACAGCACCAGAAGAAGTCACCATGAACCACGGCGGGTCAGGAGGGAGCGATGCTACGCTTACACTTGGTGCGGGGGAGTATATCACGTCCATGGAGGCTCATTGGGGGAAGAAAGATGACCACACGCGTGTATTCTATCTGAATTTCGTCACGAGTGCGGGCAACTCCATCTCTGGAGGAACTCAGACTGATGACAAGGCCACTGCCACTGCTCCGGATGGATTTCAACTTGCTGGGTTCTACGGCCGCGCTGAAGATGAAGTTGATCAGCTCGGTGTAATCTGGACTAGGATCTCAGCAACGGATCTATCGCTCACCGATGTGGAGGAGAGCTCGAGTCTAATGTACGGGACCACCGTCCGAAACTGGGTAGGACCCACCATCGGCGAGTCCAGCGACACAGCTACCGGAAATCGGTCGATTTCAACAGCACCAACATTTGCCCGCTGGGCTATGGCAAAGATGGTGGCGACTGTGTGGCTCAGTGCCCGTTATCATATCCGGTCTCATGCTCATTGGAGTGCATTCCCCAAAACGACGACTGCGCCCTCGAGGTCCTCTCGAAGATCGGCTCGGTCGTTACTGTGGCTCTCAATGCTGCTACTGCTGGTGTCTTTGGAGACATTCTCACTGCATACAAAGCTGCGAAGTGGGCTATCACCTGTGCCGCGAATATTATCACGGTGATCCGCGGTCTCATCTTCTACCTCCGGTACCGACAAACGGCAGCGCCTGAAGGAGACACAGCAGAGCTGCTCGTCGTAGCCTACCAGCTTGACGTGGTGGTGTACGATCTGCCGGTGGCTGTGTGCACATGTCTCGGCCTACCAGTTCCTGCGAACGCCAAGTTTGCCGATACCGTGCTGAAGGTCGTGGAAGGCATCGTGAAGCAAGCCATCACCAACGGTGACGAGATCGTCTCGACAGCTGAAAACGTGCTCAACCTGCTCACGGGGACCGGCGCACTCAACACAACCGACTCGACCGTCGACGAACTTCAGGACCTCATGGATACCAACTCGACCTGCGGTTATGAGCTCAAACGCCTCACGGATCACGTCGCTCGCTCGGTTAACGAAGTTCGCAACGCAACGCCGGGCGTCAGTGTGGACGACGTTCGGGTGAGCGTGTACCAATCTTCCATCGTGCTGAACGACATCCCCGCGGTGACCAACTACTGCATGGGGGAGTTGCTGGGCAACAAGACGCTGACAGCAGCGTACGAGACGCGCGATATGCTGCGGAAGACGTTCGGAGTGATAATCGACCAGCTCATCGAGACCGGTACGACGGACATGGGCGAATCGGTGGCGGAAGATGAGTACATGCTCAAGGTGTCCAACATGGGGCTAGTTGCCCTGTCGATGATTGATCCGACCGGTATCGCGTACATGGCGTCTCAGTTCGTGCAGCCTATATGTGGACCCACAGCGTACCTGGGCGAGATCGACGATGGCACACTTTATGACGCTCTCGGCCTGACGACGGTGGATGAAGCCTTCGAGGGGAGTTATGGCACGTGGACCAAGAAGGGAGACGGAGCCGTCCACCTCAGTTTGGAGAGTGTGGACACCGAAGATGTGACGGTTGTGATCCATTCGGGGGGTGACAAGTACGCCGAGGTGAAAGTGGGCGCTGGCGAGACCGTGACGTGGAATGCCATGATCCCGGAGCTCCAGGACAAGACCATGTACATCGATCGCTGGCGTCCTGGTCTCTTGGGCTTGCCAGGTTCTGGAGGAGGCTCGCTGGTGCTCTGGATCCCTCGGTCATCGCAGGGCGGCCACCTCGACATGCACCTGCGTATCAACGTTAGTTAAGTCTCCAGTGTGAAAAACTAGTAGTTATAACCGGCTTGACCTCGATCAAGTCGAAGGAATAATAAATGTCGTTGAAATACATGGAATATGTAGAACGCACAATACAAGTGCAAGTGCACTCTACTCTAGTATTAGAATACAACCTCTCTTCTTCTCGGCAACAGCGAGAGGAGGAATCCGCTGCTTGGTACTGTATCAGTCATTCAAATCCCCTCACTTGCAAGCGAATGGCGGTTGTAAGGCCGCTTCACTGATCGCAGCTGTAAGGTGCAAGTAACATGCGTCGAAACTTGTGTGATCATGACCGATGAATGACCGATGCACCCGCTGTTTGAATTTCTCCAATACCGCCTTGGTTGGCCATAAAGTCTCAGAACATGGAGCGCCATTGGCGAACTTGCTCAACCCCATCCTGGAATCTATCATGCAGTCAATCGCAAGATTAAGGAGGTTAACCCTGCGGGACTGAAATGGATAGTCCGCGCTCACTGCGCGATTAGGAAGATCGAGCACTGACGTTGTGCCGCGCGGGTTGTGTCATCGACAGCATTCCCACTGTTGCTGCATTCGCCTTAAGTTTCTTGGAAGATGCTGCTCCAAGCGTTGGCGTGTCTGCTTCTGGCGGTTGTCTCCGGGGTTCACTCGGACGACTCGGTGCAGCTAAGTGAGAGTTTCGGGGGCCCTCACGGCAATGAATTCTCAGACCAAGCCTCGGTAGCGGCTGGACAGACCATAGGCTCCATTACGATTCGGGCGGGTGAACGCGTCGACGGTCTCACGTTGGAAGTCACCGGCCCAACCGCAGCGACATTCACCCACGGCGGAAGTGGCGGAGACGCCAACAGACTCACCCTCGCGGCGGATGAACACATTACGTCGATGGAGGCCCATTGGGGCAAGAAAAACGATCACACGCGCATCTTCTACCTGAACTTTGGCACGAGTGCTGGCAACTCGATCTCGGGAGGGCCAATGACGGACGACAAGAACACGGTGACGGCACCCGAAGGCTTTCAACTCGGAGGGTTCTTTGGGCGCGACGGTGACGAAATCGACCTGTTGGGCGCGATTTGGATTCGGATCGCAGCAGACACACCTCCACCAGCCACGGACCCGCCTGCCCCAGTGACAGAAGCTCCTGCTCCTGCTCCTGCGCCATCGGAAGAAGTTCCGGTTGGTACAGAGGCCCCAGCTGCACCAGCTCCAGCGCCTACGGAGGCCCCAGCCCCGGCAGCTACGGAAGCTCCTGCAGCTGCTGCCATCTCGGTGGAGGATTCCGTGCAACTTAGTGAAAGCTTTGGTGGCCCCCACGGTACCGAGTTCTCGGATGAAGCTGCTGCTACTTCGGGTCAAACCGTGGCTTCCATTACGATTCGAGCAGGAGAGCGCGTGGATGGCGTCGCGCTTGAAGTCACAGCACCAAAGGCAACAACATTCAGTCACGGCGGAACTGGGGGAACGGAAAACAAGTTGACACTCGCTGCTGGCGAGTACGTCAAGTCAATGGAGGCCCATTGGGGGAAGAAGAACGACCACACACGTATTTTCTACTTGAGTTTCGGTACGAGCGCGGGCAACACGGTATCGGGAGGAACCATGACAGATGATAAGAATTCGGTGATAGCTCCTGAGGGCTTCCAGCTTGGTGGGTTCTTCGGTCGTGACGGCGATGAGATCGACTTACTCGGTGCGATTTGGACGAGTATTGAGCTGGTTACAGCTGCACCGACTCCAGCTCCTACACCAGCTCCCGAGGAAGCTCCAGGCACAGTGAAGCCAGCAGATGTGGCGTCTGGAGGCACAACCACGAAGGTGAAGCGAGCTATTCAGTTGAGCGAGTCGTTTGGTGGACCCCATGGCAACCAGTTCTCCGATCAACCCTCCGCTACTTCGGGACAAAAGATCACATCGCTTACAGTTCGTGGGGCGAAGCGTATTGATGGACTTACTCTTGAAGTGTCGGCACCAAAGGCTTAAACCTTCACGCACGGTGGAACCGGTGGTGACCCATACACCCTTACCCTTGGTGAAGGCGAGTATATCACGTCGATGGAGGAGCACTGGGGACAAAAGAATGACCACACGCGCATCCTCTATCTGAATTTTGGCACCAGCGTCGGTAACTCCGTCTCCGCAGGATCCCAGACTGATGAGAGTTCTTTGGGCGTGATGGCGACGAAATCGACCGACTTGGTGCGATCTGGACGAGTATCAAGGTCGTGGAAGCGATAGCTACGGAGGCCCCTGAAGTTGCAGATGAAGACATTCAGCTCAGCGCCTTGTACGGCGGTCCGCATGGTACGGCCTTCTCTGACATCAATACGTTGGTGCTGGAGCAAACGATAGGAGGCGTCACGATTCGATCGGACAAGCGCGTTGATGCCGTGTCGCTGCATGTAACAGACCCTGCAGAAGTCTACATGGTGCATGGCGGGACGGGTGGCACCGACAAAACCCTGACTCTTGCAGCCGGGGAGTATATCAACTCCATTGAGGCTCACTGGGCCAAGAAGAACGACCACCGCGTGTTTTACCTCAACTTGGGGACTAACTTAGGCAACTCAATCTCGGGAGGGACCCAGACAAATAACAAGGGATCAGCTACTGCACCCGCCGGCTACCAGCTCGGCGGATTCTTTGGTCGCTCTGGCGATGAGGTCGATCAGATCGGTGCCATTTGGACCCGAATTGGAGCAAAAGGGGTGACGCTGACGGACGATATGGGGACGGATATCGCATCAGGCTCTGGGTCGGGTTTCACAACATACAGCACTTCAATCCGCAACTGGGTGGGGCCCACCATCGGCACCCCCACCGACAAGGCGTGCTACCGCAAGACCGAAGATTTCGACAGCCACAACATTTGCCCCCTCGGGTACGGCAAGGACGGCGACGACTGCATCACGTACTGCCCCATGGCTTATCCGGTGACGTGCGGGGATGAATGTCTCCCTCAAAACGGCGACTGCTTGCTGGATACGCTCAAGAAAATATTTTCCGTGATCGCCGTGGCGCTCAACGCTGCGACCGACGGCGTGTTTGGTGAGATTCTGACCACGTTCAAAGAGGTCGCTCTGGTTATCAACTGCGCCACAAACATCGTGAAAGTGACCAAGGCTCTTTTGAGATATTTGACAATTATCCAAGAGTCGGGGGCGAATACCCATGAAGCTCTGCTCGATGCCGCCTACCAGTCTGATGCGGTGGTGGTGGATTTGCCAGTAGCAGTATGCACGTGTCTTGGAATCCCCGTTCCCTCTGGCGCGAAATACGCTAGTGCGGTGCTCAGTATCGTGGAAAATATTGTGAAAGAAGTCGTGACCAACGGCGACGAAATCACTTCGGACGCTCAAACCTTCATGAACTTCCTCAAACACAACGTGACTGCCGATACTGCGGAGGCCAGCGTGGAAGACCTGCAAGATCTCTTGAACTCCAACACGACGTGTGGCTGGGAGCTCAAACGTCTCACTGATCGTGTCATTGCCACGGTCAGCGATCTCCGCAACAAGACCAACGCTGCCGTCGACGATATTCGGGTAACAGTGAGCAAGTCGGACCTCGTGCTGTACGATATCCCCAAAGTGACAAACAATTGTATGGGCGAGCTCCTGCACAACAAAACCCAACAGGCTGCGTTCGAGACCCGTGACTTGATCCGCAAGACGTTCGGTGTGCATCGACCAGCTCGTGGAGACGGGAAAAACGGATATGGGCAAATCGGTATCCTCCGACGACTACATGCTGAACATTGACTCAGCGTGCTGTCGACGTTCGATCCCACGGGTCTCGCGTACATGGCATCCCAGTTCATCCAACCTACGTGTGGACCCACTTCCTTCATTGGTGAGATCGACGACGGAACACTTTACGAAGCTCTGGGGCTCCAAACGCATGGCGATGCATTCGAAGGCAGCTACGGCACCTGGACGAAATCGGGCGATGGAGTTGTCAATCTCATTTTTGAAAGTACCGACATCAAAGACGTGACGGTGGTCGTCCATTCTGGGGGTGATCAGTACGCGAAGGTGGATGTTGGTGCTGGAGACACCGTGTCGTGGAATGTACCATCCCCGAGCTTGAGGACAGGACCATGTACCTGGATCGGTGGCGCCCTGGGCTTTTTGGGTTGCCTGGCACAGGAGGCGGGTCGTTGCTTATGTGGGTCCCGCGATCAACGGAAGGTGGGCACATCAAAATGCACGTGAGGATCAACCCCAGCTAAGCTCAAGTACTATGATCACGTAGTTTCCGTGAATCATAGCTGCAAATTGCATCGATAAGTGAATCTTAAATATGTAAAATAGAGATTGAATTGTCCCTGAAGAGCGATACCATCACGATAAAATGCGTCCGTGTAAGTCATAACTTCATTCAAATAGAGTTAATAGCGCGAGAGATACTGAAGGCCAATGCGTGTCGAACAAGCTGGCGCTGCCGTAACTGGTCCGGGTCGGGCATGTAGCTTCGCGGGAATTGAAGCACACGCAGAATGCCTTCCATATCACATTTCATGAGCTGCTCCTGGAGCTCATCGAGGATGACCAGCGACACACTGAAAATGACTCGCCAGCCGTCGATAATGAACATATCTAGCAGGCGGATCACGAGAGTCGGCGCTAACGTCTCGAACGACGAAAAGAAAGTCAGGAACCAGCGCGTGCAGAAGGTCGCCACGTGCACGCCCTCAGCTTGGAAGTGTGCGTACAGCTCTGGCATGTGTGTCGAAAACAATAGTTCAAACTTTGACAGGTATGGCTGCAGTACGGCCATATCCGGTTCGTAGAGGTTGCGGTCATTCTCAGGCTCCGAGAAACCCACGAACAGCCAGAAAATATCTGCTTCATCCTCGGCAACTTCCGCCAGCAAGCGCACCAAGAATCCCATCCCTTGGCAGTATCCCACTCGCGGGTTGTATACGACGTAAGCGCGCAAGACGCGTCTGATTTTCGCTTCAAGATCTGGATTCCGCGTATCTAAGCTGAGGACAGCTCCGGTATGGTGGGCAACAGTGCTTAAAGATTCTCCTTCTTCACCTCTGACAACAAGATCGACCAGCTCGTCTAGGACGGACCTTACGGTATCTTGATCAGCGTCATCACAAGCTGAAATGGGGATTGTTGAAGGTGAACTCGGCATAGCGTCCACGTTCTTGGTGTAAATGCTCCGGTGGCAAGTGCGCACAACGTCAACGTCAATTTCTCGGAACCAAACTGCGAGCTGGGCGTCGTCATCACTCAAAGGTAATCCTTCTGCATCCAACCCGTCCGCCAACGTTGTTCCCACTTTCGACAGCAACTGATCGTACATGCTGCAGCGTCTGTCGGCGGACAGATAATGCGACGCGATCCCGCTTGACCGCCATGGTGTAGATTCGTAAAATACTGAGAGCCATAGCGAACTTCGGATTGATTCAGATAATCCACCAGATCGGATGGACTTTTTCCAAATTGGCGCGCTGTCAACCAAATGAGAGTGCAGTCGAAAGTTAACCTGAAAGTGATTGCATCGTTAGTCACAGTTTTTATCCAGCGTAGCAAGAGTCACATTGACAACGCACTCACCTTCGACAGCCGGGCAAGGTCTTCAACGCGTAGGTACGATAGACATTCGAAGTAAAGTGAATCATGCTGTAAATCACGTCTTGGGTAAGCACACTGTGAAGCAAGGAGCACTGAAGACAATAACACACCCACCTTTTGAAGCAACCCCGTAAGAAGGTCCACGATGTCCGAGCTAATAGAGTCTGCCGTCAACATGGACTTGCCAGGAGATTTGGCCTCCCTCGCGTCAATTTCCCACAAGCACTCCTCGATGGCTAGCCATTCAGTGGGGGATTGCGGGGAGATATACAGGTGGTCTCCACTCTATAATCATATTAGTGACAAACAATTGAATTAGAGCACATACGAAAAGAATAGTTATACACCTGGACAGCATACCTTTCGAGGGGAATTCGCGGCACTCTGGTTGGCACTTCCAGACGTATCAATTGGTGGTGCTGAGCTCTGTCGGATTATCCTTGGCTGACCGCTGGAGTAGTTGAATTTTCCCCGTATTGTTTTCCGGATCGACCAAAACATACTGGCGGTTCTCCGCGGGGTGATAGGTTGAAAGCTTGCTGTCCTTGGCGATGGGGACGTTGAACGGCGAATCTTACTTGACTGATCTCCATTCGATTCCCCGCCCTCTTCGTCATCGTGTGCCACAACAGGATAGGCCGCCAGGGTAACCAGCTTTGCTGTGTCACACTGAGTGTCAATCCTCGGGGCCTTTGTGCTATCTTTTGCAACGATTTGCACTTGAGGCACTCTCCCGGCTTCGAAATCTTCCAACGTAATGTGTGATTCGTCGCACTCCTCGTCTTCATCGCTTCCTGAAATCGCTTCGACTCCGTCTGCCGCAGTAGATGAACTTGATCCATCGACTTCGGTCCACCCATCCGACGTCGAGCTCGACATCTTGACCAGTTTTAATGCCGTCGCGGGCAGAGATACACTGGATGGCGTGAGTTTCACAGCCATCGGGATCTTGAGTGGCTGGTTAGCCTCCGCAACAAGTTCCCGTTCTGCTTGTGTAAGACTCGACAGGACGGACTCGCTGGTATTTCGAAAGAATATTGACGTTTGGAGGCGCTAAGTGTGTCAAAGTATGAGCAAAACAATGACAGTTAATAAATCATCTTCGCGTCCGCTGGCACATAGCGCCAAACTTACCGTTGTGCTGAATAAATCCACTGTACTAGCAGCAGCCGACTGAACTGCGTCCTCTGTACCATACACCTCGATTAAAATCATCGTTCTCGCGGAATAGCTATTCCAAACCCAAACGTACCCAGTTGCGGCAGCAACTTCTTCTCGGCCTCCTGTAGCTCTTCAGCCACTCTGTGAAGGTCCATCTCCGTCTGCGCGCGCTTGTCATCGTCCTCCAGCCTCGACGACTGCATCTTGAGCGTCACCGCACGCAGCATCTTGGATTCCGCCGCCAGTTTCTCCCACGCACTAATTTCTTCTCTCAGCTGGTCATGGCATTCCAACGTCGCTTGAAGCGGATCCAACACTGTGAACCGAATCGACTGTTCCATCCTCTCCGCTTCTTCCTGCTCAATCTGCTTCATCGTCGCTGTAAATTCTACACCGACACAACTTTCCTCATGACCACTACCACAATTATTGTTTTAGTCAGATCTATAAAAAATAATAATAATAAAAATCATTAATACCTGCAGGTCTCGGAGAAGATTTCCGCGACTGTAGCCATCGTAGCACACGCGACCTGCAACATCCAGATAAGGTGTTAACACAACTTTAAGCCACACCTTAAACTTTCTTCCTACAAAATTCTCTAAAGTCTACCTGAATCTGCTCGATCATGTGCGTCATCTCCGTCTCCAGTCGTCTCAGCGCCCTGTCCTGCCTGTTGAAGTGCCACACCGCCGCCTCGATGGGCGTCGCGTTCTCTCGGAGCTCCGGCTCCTCCTCGGCAGGCGCCTCCTTCGCCGCGCCGCCGCCTCGGGGCGCATAGCGACCGATTTTCCGCCGCAATCCCTGCAGCATCCGATTTCTCAGGGCCGTCCCCTCTCTCTAACGGCTGGTGATTTCTTCTTGGTGAGCACAGCGCGCGCGCGTGATTGGCGACCAGATTCCGCCCCACAGCCCGTGATTGCAGGAAATTCCAGCGCCAACGGCAACGAGGCTGTCCCCGTCCTATCTGGCGCATAATTATCGTCGCGTTGCAACTTCAGCGTAACGGCTGGTTAAGTCTTTTATCTGTATACCCCCACTTTTGTCAACTACCAAAAAGAAGCTTCAAGATAAAATCCGATTTAAAAAAAAATCTCATGGGAATATTCCGCAAGAAGGAGCAGACGAATGCAGAGAAGCATGAAGGGAACAAGGACTCGAGATCGAGTGGCAAGGCGGACGCGGAGATCCCTCCGCCGCTCATGATGGTGCTCAATTCCGTGCACGAAATGGACCGGAAGCCGCCCGTGACGCTCGCGCTCGTCGGTGTGTGCCAAAGTTAAGACAGTTCCTTGCTGTAAGAAGTATCGTGCCTAAATGATAGATTTCTTATGGTGCAGGGGTCATGTATTTGCTGCACGTGCAAGCGACACGGACGCCGTCACTGTTGCTTCCTTTTGCCTTGTGAGTGGGGGTTGGTGGTGGCGTTGATGGGGATAATGGGTGTTGATTTATGGAATCATTTGTTGGCATGGAGGTGTCCTGGTAAAGTGGTGGCAAACAAGGAAATGGGAGTGGTGCTCCTCTCCCCGTTCATCCACTGGGAGGACTTGCATCTGTACCAGAGCATGTGAGTGCGGAGGGTGGAAGGGTGTGCAGTATGGACGAGGACTGATGGCTGGATCTGGTCTTAGGTTATCCTTCTTATGGAAAGGATACAAGTTGGAAGGACAGCTTGGTAGCATTGGCTTTTGCGTGTTGTTGGCCTACTTGATCGTGTTGACGCAAGTGCTCATTGTAGCTGGAGCACACGTGATATCGTGGGTTCGTCCCGTTGAGGTTTGGCAAATATGTTGCATTGAAGAAGTCTTACGCGGAATTGTGTGTTGCTGTTGCAGGGAGCAGTACAGGAATGTTTTACGGGCTTTTCCGGTGTGCTCACTGCTATGAAGGTACGAAAGTGAACCAAAACAATACAAAAATATACTACACTACATGCTGACGGGAAGTGTGTCGGCCAGGTGATTTTGAACGTGAATTCGCCAACGTTCACGAAGCTCTACAGCTTTAAGGTTCCCACGAAATATGCGGCGTGGCTTGAGCTGGTTATCACCTACCTTTTAGTCCCGAAGTTGCCGCTACTGGCTCAAGCTGCCGGGCTCAGTGCAGGTGCGCGACATCAAATCGTATCCTAGCAGCTGGAATTCTCTGTTCACGTGGCGAATTTACAGGATACATCTACGTCATGACTCCAAACGCGCAGGGAATAGTCGACTCCGTGGCTCGGCTAGTGCAGCAGCTTTTGATTCGAGCAGGAATCATGAAGAGACCCCTGCAGTGGTGGCAGCTGTGGCCGAGGTTCAGGGACTCCATGCGCCGAAGAAAGCAGCGCTGGAAAGAACGAAGAGAATAAATAGGTTGAACGTGGTCTACAACGGATTACCACGAGCTTGAGATGAATACAAACTTCTGGGTTTAGATAAGGTGCTGGAAGCTCTCCGGCTCCAGCATGAAGGTCACCACGCCGCAGTTGCTCATCTTGGCCTCCTTGGCCTCATGCTG
>JAIKVD010000218.1:346-26032 GCA_024679075.1 Phytophthora uliginosa | reverse complement strand
CCGAGATATCGGGACGTGACGGACGTGGACGCAGACGAGAAGAGCGAGTTCGTGATGCCGCCCAGGCGTCCGGTGGTGGACGCAGCTGCGGCCGAAGCGGCGTACGCTCCGAGGAATGAGCCGCCCACTCACTTCGTTGCGCGCCGTCGAGTGCGGCGGTATCCGGACCATGCACGATGGGCGCCGAGGAATTACCCGGCGCAGATGCGAGAAGCAGCGTATCCGATGTACGCGGTGTCTTCGCCGCATGGACAGGAACAGGGGCAGCGGCTTTCGCGAAGTCGACCGCGGCATATTTATCAGGCAGCACCAAACCACTTTGCACAGGCAGAGTACAGTCCGTATGATTACGGCGAGGAAGGGGAAGATAGCGAGACAGATTTCGTTGCCTATACCGAAGCTGTGGATCTCACGAACGAGAATGCGGGCGCGAATGACTCGTCAGAGTTTGTCGACGTTCCAAAGCAGCACCAGCCCGTTCATCAGCCTCGGAGAAGTCTTAAGCGCCCGCTTGGCAAGATGCGAAGCGAGGGACCACCGCCGCCGCCGCCTATTTACCGGCAACGAATGCCGTATATTTATGACTATGTGTATGATGATGAGGATGATGAATGGATGACTGATGACGAAGAAATGGCTGTCGCCTATGGGTACCCTCCACCATATCGCCACGTGGAGTTCCCGGTTGTACGCCGGAGACGACGATTTGATAGTGTTACCTCGCAACAGTGGAGCAGTCCAGCTGGACGTGGACATCAACGAATGTACAAGCGGTGCCGGATCCCACGGGACGAGCCCCCTCTTGAGTATGAAACAAATGACGATGATATGGTGGAGGCACCCAACCCAGAGCATGTTATTCGTCCCACTTCCGGTGGCCGTATGAGAACAGCATTTATGGACCAGCTTAATGAAGTTGCAGAAAGCACAACCGGTGATACCTCTCCTGGACACGATGAAAGCCACGTGGAGACAGCTCGAGTTCCAACCGATGATGTACCTAGCCCGAGTGAGACGCACAGTGACAATGCCGAACTCGATGGCGAAAACAGAGAGTATTCGCATGCTAGCGAGACTGCAGGAGCAGAGAAGCAGGATGAATTGCTGACTGGACAATCTGTCAGCGTAGAGGTCAGCAATTTCGTGGGAGAGCAAGAACAGGAAAACTCTAATGACATGAGGAGTACTGATGACAACTTGGGTGCAGATAACGAGCCGCAGCATTGCGGATCTATTGAACGAGTCTCCCAGAGCGAAGTAGTACCGTTGGATGCAAGTACGTCAGCGGAAGATGCGGTTGGTTATTCATCACCAAGATCGGGCATTTCTGCAAGTTCCCCACCAAGGTATTTATATTGTGCTAGCAATACCTACCAGAATCCAGTCCTAACATTAATATCTCGTTTCTTTTGCAGAAAAACACCAGAATGCCCTCCTGGTGAAGAAGAACGTCGAATTGCTAGCCCCCCTTCGTCTGCTGCAAACAATGTCGCCAGCCCTGCTGAAAGGTCTGAATGTGTCGAAGCAGAATGTAGCGTTGCTACAGAGCACAGTTTTCTGACTCGAGCACCGGCTTCTGGTGTGAATGAAGCGCGGCTTGCTGCGCCCGCAGGAATAACTGCTTGTCCAGTTGAAAGCATGATCACTGACAGCATTCAGATCAACAGCCATGTTGTTGCTTCACTGGAGAGATTGAATCAGGAAGAGGCAGCTTTTGTTACCGTCAAGACGTCGTTGACAGCTCAGGAAGAAAAATATCGTCGACTGGAAAGTGACATGAAGTGTCGTCGCAGACTGGAGACATTATGCGGTATTATTTATGACATTCAGTGTCAGATAGGTTCTCGATCTTGTGGTGTTGATCAGTCCCGAAAGCACGATCTTCTAAATAGACTGGATAGTTGCCTGGATAAAATGGTGGCGGCGAATGGAGAGACGCTTGAGCAGCAAGTCGAAGCGTTGCAGAATGATCTGGAACATGTTCTCGGTATGGATAAGCTGCGGTTTGTTAGGAAGGGCGGTAACATCGAGACCGTGACGATTACAGCAGACAAGAAGAAGGCTCCCGCGAAAATCTGCATACCCCCACCAATTTCCACTGTAAACCAGGTCAATGCGGATGAAGCGGGCGATATGGACTGGGACAATGATGGTTGGTTCGAAGAGCCTACACCAAATGATCCGGCGGTCGACTCTGACGACCAGGAGAACTTTGTGGCACAAATCTCTCCTAAGAAGTCCAACCTGAAATTTGGTGGTGACTTTCTTGCTGTGAAGCTGGAAGAGGGAGCTTCGCCGCGCTGGCCTCGCGAGTTACCGCCTTTTATTTGGTCCCTCTTGGCACGAGTAATCACGTCAGACCCGCAGTCATACGTGATGAGGGTGACGCACAAGCGTCTCATGGATGAAATTGCGAAGGGCGATCCGTATTACTATTTACACCCGACTCACCTTTCTAGCAATGCGGATGGCTCGTCGCTTTTGCGCTCATCACCTGCCCACCACTGTGAGTTCGGATGCCGAGGTGCGTCAGCGCTAAAGTGGGAGCGAAAACTGGTATCGCAAATCAGTTCACGCATGAAATCGTTCGATAACGTTGCCTACTCGCTGGCTCGTAGTAGCGGTGGCAAAGAGGTCCTCAACCGCAAGAAGATGAACTCGATTATTCGTAAGCTGCATCTTGTAGCGATGCAGCTGCACTCGCTGGTGTCGCATCTTTATTGTGTAAAGGGCCAGACGACCTGCAAAGAGATTGACTCGCTCCCGATAGCGCTGAACAACTCTCACTTTGAGCGGAAGATGGGAGTGTATAAGTTCAGATTGAAGCTCGTGGTCCCACACAAGTATCAGCAACAACAGCAGTCTCCACAGCAGCAGCAGCTCAATAGTGCGAATGAGCCAGCTGAAGAGCTCCTGCGAGACACATACGAGTTCTTTCCCGAGCTTTTGCTTTGCGTTGATATCTGGGGATACAATTATCGGGAGGGTCAAGCGAAGCGACACAACAGCAAAAGCGTGCTAGGTGAAAACCAATCTGTTGTCTCGGAAGACGCGTTGTTTCCACTCGGCTTTTTCCGTGGAGTCGAAATTCTGGCGTTTGATTTCGAGCACGACAGCAATGGTCTGCTGCGTTGCATCTGTGACGAACTGTTAAATATTGTGTGTCTGTGGAACGATTTCAAATGGACTGACAACCTGGAGGCTGTAGCTTTGGAGCGCGTGGTGTCTTTTGAGACGGATGTGACTGCCAGCATTCTCAAGATTCTGGAGCTTTATGCACACCACCTGCAGGCGCTTTGGGCCGTACGCTTGTTGGATGAACCTGATCAGCTCCGAAGCGTCCATTTCACGCAGTTCAACGCGTACTACAGTGATCGAAGCCAAGGGAGCCTGAATCCAAGCAGCGGGGCTCAATCACGAGCACCAACACAATCGAAGAGTTCTGGTGATGGTCTGAATCGCGACCCAAATACAGTCGACAGATTGGTAGCAGATGAAATTGTGGAGCAGCGTCTCGCCGAGGAATATTGGAACCGCAAGGTCACAGCACTTTCTATTCACAATCCTATTGAAGACGCGATCGGTGAGGCTGATCCGAAGCCGTCTCAGCTTTTGTGCGCAGAAACTATCTGCGCTTGGGACCAGCAAACGCTGGTATCTTATTTATTGCGGTGGAGCGACGTGTACAGTATCCGCGGTGAGGTGAATGCGCTTTCAGCCGTCACAAATCACATGCTGAAGCACGAAGTACAGAAATACAGATTATCTAGTCCTGACAGCAACTGCGACACCGACCAAGCAGTGATCGACACAGCGACACGGCATCTTCTTGCGGCCGTGAGTCGCGCTCAGATGCTGATCCGGGACGCTCTCGTTGGCACTGAAAAGCTTGCGCTACACTCTGCATCCAGCCAGCTTCCAGACGAGAGAAAACACGTGGTGTATTCGGAAGATGACGTTGAGGCGAGTGAGGCGAGCAAAGCGAATTCGTGCGCACGCTCCTCCAGTGCGGAGAGGGCTTCTTCGTGTCAAACCACTGCAGATGCACCGAGTCGGCAAGCTGATGAACCGCCATCGGCCCCAGCTACGGATGCTGCTGACGAGCGCAAGACGCAGAATGCTACAGCCAGAAACCCCGTGGGTGTTCAGGAGGAAATAACCGTTGAGGCTGGTATTTCCGTGGACCAACCCGAGTTGAAGGACCTGATCCAGTTGCTGGCCGTCACGAAGCAAGACATGCAGGAGCTGTGTGGCCACAGACCACGTTCAGCTCGGATGCGTGAAAAGGTGCAGACGCAGTCTCTGCAGCTTGCTCGTCAAACGGTTGAGATTTTCCGCAACATCAAAAACATGTACGGGTCTCAGCGACGATGATCGAGCTTCACCGGTAGTTCAGGTCCTAACTTGCGAAGTGACTCAATACGTACCATTCTACCCCATTTATAAGGGGTATCGAGAGGTAGGCGTTGAAGGCAAAACATTTCCGTTGGCTTGTCATCCAGTCCTTGTAGAAGTTTTGTACTCAGTATACTACCCAAAGCCGCAGTTCATCTTCGGAACATCATACTACAGTACATGTAGTAAGCCAGCCATCCGGCGTCTTCGTTGAGCTGAAGACACGAATACATCGCACTCTGGACGTTCATGGCTTTCCTTCACGCACTCTGTGCGGCATCCCTGTTATCCTGCGCCAAGCTCTACTGGATCATGGAGAACGCTTATCTCAATTACTTTGCGAATTTATTCGCCCCGAGCTGCACTCGAAGCCCTCGGTGCTGCTCATGGACAGTCATATTGGCGCATCATAGGGTAAGAAGATGGCGCTCGGAAAAACGATAGATGTCGTAGTCGAAATCAATGAGTTGATAACAATTGCAACAACCCGTGTCGATCTACTCGTCACAGTCTCAGACCCAGACCATAGCAGCATTTGATGGATAGCGAAAGCCGACTAACAGTTTGCGAGCGCCACCTTCGAGTGATTTATCCATGACCGTGTAATTAGCGTGCTGTACAGATACGCACCTGCTGTAGCAATTTCCACAATCTTTTACGCAAAGCAAAAATTCGCGCAGAAGCATATTAAATATTGGTATTAGCTTTGTCTTGCCGTATGGTTGGGCGGTTTGCAGGTGTGTGACGGTGACAGTGACGCTAAACTCCCTCGAATCACATTCTGTGGGAAGAACGACCAGGATTGGGGTCCCCTTGGCCAAGAGCGCTATCCGATACACCTCATCCAGCCATTTCGATCGTTGACCGGACAGTGGTAAATGTTATCTTGCCATCGGTTAAGGCAAGAAGAACGAGCGGAATAAGAATATCTGGTGCCGTGATCATTATGAATCGCTAAAAATATTGTATTAATACTTCGATAGCAGAAGCGAATCACATTCCCATTTATTTTTCTCATGAATATTCTGCATGGGATACTGGTTGTTTATAGCCCTGCTTCATCATTCTTGTCCGGACATCTCATTCCGTGCTATCTATAAGAGTTCTGGTATCTCGTACTATGGTTCGTGATCTGGTGACCAGTTCAACGCCAGCAAACAAGGCAGGAGTAAGCCTTGCGCGACCATGTCGGGTGAATCGATACCAAAGCTTCAAGTCAAGCCACAAGGCATCACCGTCTCGAGGCGACGGTCGGTGCGTTCAAAAGCGTTTGTTCGTGGAAAAGAGTACGCCGTGCAGACCAAGACAAAACGGAGCATCACCAAGTGGCAGGTTTTCAATATCGTACGTCGACTTGTCGTGATCGCGGCTGCATTCGTATACATCTACGTCTCCATGATGGCTACGTGGCGCACGATGCAAGTCCTGCGTGATATGACCAACCCCACTCAATCTTTTGGCGCTTTCACTTCGTCATTTATCGGTGGCTACGTCGGCGACGGTCTCATCCGAGACAGTCCACTGGTTCAAGACGTTTTAGAAGGGGATACGACTCCGCGTGACTACGTTTTGTTTCTCGAGTCTGAGACGAAGACCTCAATGGAGAATTGCTCCGACGTACCGCTGTTCACCTCCGACATTTACAACTACGCCTTCCTGACCCACGGGTACATGGAAATCCGGAACGACACCAGCTACAACATCTCTATTCTCAATGAGTTGGAGCTTGTGGTGGTGGTGGTGGATTGCAGTTTTACACCGCTGGAGAAGGGCGATCGATCGGCTGCGCGTGTTTTCAGCTTGGTTCGCTCAATCGACGACCCTAACGATTTGTATCTGGTCATGACATCACTATCCGCACAAGACTACGAGGTACGCGCACACAGTAAGTTCGGGCCCGCCCTCCTAGGCATGCTGACCGTGATCCATGACATGAAAGAGGAAAATCCGGAGCAAGTTTACATGGTGGCACCGACCTACCCGTATCAACGCTCGCTGGAATTCGAGGCCTATGAGTTCGTGAGGGAAACTCAAGGCTACTTGGAATTGCGCAGCGTTCCCCGAGATCCACTCACCCAGCCAGTTAAAAATCTACTTACAACGAGGAAACGCGGCTTCTTCGAAGGCGATGTGCAGTCGAATATCAACTTTATGTACACGCTACAAAACGCTGTGGATGCGAAGAGCGCGTTAACAAACTGGAAATGGTTTGGGCTACCGACTACCACCGATGCGTGGGCTTGGGTACACGGAATTCACTTCTTCTTCGGCATGCAGACGATATTTTCCCTCGTTGTCCTCAGCATCGTAAGCTACCGAAACTTTCGCGCTGGCAAGGTTTGGCTAGGAGATCCATTTTCGTCGATGTCAACTACAACACTTGTTGGACGAGGAGTTCTCGTGTTAATCTCCTGGTATATCGACTCGTTCTGGTCGGTATTCGAGTGGGGTATGTCGAACGCTTCAGTCCTTTCGAGCAACCAAGAGATTTTCATCCACAAGGAGCTGGTATACGCGGACCTTCTCGTTGTGTATCTCGGATTGGTTGGACTTCTCAGTACTGCTATTCGAGAACGAATCGATCCTGGACTTGCTATCTTCTTGTTTGAGATTGTCCACATTTATCGGTTTAACTTGCTGCGAGCTGTATCTGGAGTACTAGATGAGATCGTCTCGTACTCCAACACGCTTTTTCTCCTTGGTGACGAATGGGCGCCGCCTGTAGTGGATGAGATGTCTCCAATGGACTTCTGGTCTGCCTTCCAGATCCCCACGAAGGATGGCACATTCATCGCTACTTCGTTCTTTCCCAGATTGATGTTGTTACTGACAATTGCACACTATGCCATGATACGGAAGATTTATCGGCACTTCTATCCTGAAGACATCGACACCAAATCGGGCCAAACTGCGGATCGATCTGGGAATGAGAAGGCTGCGCTTGCTCAGAAAGGTCACTTGACCAACTTCGAGATCTCGACGGGTGCGGAGCTGCAAACTCGCTTTGGTATCATCTCGGACTACAAGAATTACGTTTACTTCAAAGGGATGAAGTTCGCGTCGGCGGATGGCGTGTACTGCTCGGGATATGTCATCGTGAACAGCAAGTTCTTGGTGGCGTCAAAGGATTTACTAGCGATTGTGATGCTTAAACTGGTTCGCGCACGCTTCACGAATGTGTACGCGTACGAAGTTGAGGGCAATAGCGTACAGGATACTGCACGGCTAGTGTATCCGGACACCTTTACGTGGACGGATTTGTGGCACTTGAATGTGTCGGTATTGCTTTAGATAAACAGAAAATTTCGTCATCCCACCCATATCTTCCTGCAACAAGAAAAATGTGCTTGTGTTGATGCAGCTGTCGACAAACATACTGTATCAATACCAAAAAACGACGTGCCAGAACTCACAACTACTGTGTTCTTTTGTGATAGTTCCAATTGCCTGAGATTACGTTTATGCTTTCTTGATGCTCAGTAACGGTGCGACCTCGTCACTTGTGCTTTCGCCACAGCATTGTGGATAATAGCCGGCCGAATCACAATGGTCACGCAGCTTCTCCACAACAGGTAGTCGACCTTCAGCGGTTGCATCGTGTCCGCTCCGATGGCCACCCCCGTGTTTGCAGAGGCCAAATCAATAGCAAATTCATCCACGGCCTTCGATGGTTCCAATATGCCCGCCCTCAATAGGGAGTGGAAAGTGGAGCACAAGGTCACTGCCGGAAGCACTAGGGTGGACGATGAACTCAGGTGGTTTTCAAGGCTCGAGGGAAAGGTACCACCTACTACTAGCCATACGTGTAAAAATTCAGTTCAGAGCAAAGGAGGTGATGCGAGTGGAGGTGCGATTTTGGGAAAACAAATACCCCGTGATTGTTTTGGTATACTTTAGACGAATAATATTACATGTAGCTTGTGGCTGTGCAATAGGAACATTTTTCTTTGGTGAATGTTTTCAACATTATTATTATATATTACTGAATACCTGCCCACTTACATTTCAAAGCTTCTTCGTGCAACGCACGATACTCAAAATTTTATCTGAATGAAAAAGTGTTTAACGTTAGGTTACAAACGTAGTACTGAAACATGTTAGCAATTCTTTCAGCCTCTTTCTAGTAAGTACGATCGAACTTAACGTCCAGGGAAATTAGTGTAACCCTTTGTAACCTGGTTACTTGTGTGCCTTTGGACACTCAAAGTCTAATGGTGGTGCATCCAAGAGATGGCGCGCCTCCACCCTCTTCAAGCTCGACGAAGCGGTACAGCTCCTCGTCAGGGGCTTCCTCTCTCCAACCTCACGCACTAACGCCCGTCTGCACACAGGAAACGCGACGACGAGGCGTCCAGCCAGCGGCAAGTCGCCCGGAGACTGCAACTTTGCGCGGACGTGGGCGACGCCTTCGCCTCCGTCCAGCGGTCGCTGCAGCGTCAGTATCTGCGGTACGCGGCCCAGAAGTCCAGAGCAGACGAGCTCAGCCGCCTGCGTGTCGCACTGGAGCAAGCCACCCACTTCCAGGCGCTCTCTGCCGCGGAAATGGGTGACGACGGAATGGACCCGCAGCAGGTTATGAGCCTACTGCACCGCACCGATAAAATGGTGCGCAAACTGGGCAGCAAGAAGCGGCCAGTGGCTACGCGCACCGAAAACATCATCAAGAGGCTGCCTCGTCTCATGACAAAGGCAACTCGTCTGATATCTGAGCGGCGGAAGATGCTCAAGGAGCAACAGGAGCTGCCCATGACGTTCCAGTGGGTGCCTATGATTTTGTGGAGGTTATACGATGACGTAGCGGGTGCAGCGAAGGAGGACGAAGAGTTGAAGCCGATGAAGACGGCGCTGCACCACGTTATGAAGACGCTGAAAGACACGAACCCGTTCTTCTATCTGCAGGTTTTGTACCGCCCCCCACCGCAACATTTGGACGGCCAGTGGGAAATTTCAGCGTCGGATAATTTGACTGCGATCGCCCAGAGTATTACTCCGTTCTTCCGAGAGTTAAAGAGGAGGTCGTTCGCCCTGAAGAACAAACACGACGCGTTTGTTCGCATCCACCACGGGTGGGACAAGCTCAGATTTACGCTGACTTTTACGAGGAGAGCAGCCAGACATTTCCACTTTTTGATTTTGCATTTGTATGCACTGGCGATGGGGTGTGACGAGTCGAATGTGCACGCTGGTATCATTAGTGAGAAGGCGACAAGTGGAATGCTGCGTGATGATGCAGAGTTACGGTCTCGGTTACGGTTAAGTCGCGGGTCTGCATACTCGGAGGACAATTTGATCAAGGAGACGCACGAGTGGACACCTGAACTGCTGGTATACCTGGATGAGTGGCGACGATACCGAGATAGTGAAAAGGTTGCGTCTCTTGGCTTTGATCGGCGAGAGCGGCACTGCGATTTTCTGCCTCAGTTTCCTATAGGAGGGAAACCTTTTCGAGTTGGCAGACGAATACCACGGACCGACGTCCTGGCTGAGATTGGATTCCATCTGCGTAATGTACGCCACGTGTGGCGGGCGTCTAGGTTGGGCACCCGCCACTTCAAGTCCATGCGAATCGAAGATATTGGGAGTCTCGAGAGGAAAATCAAACGCAGTTTAGCGGCGGTGGTAGATTTGGTCTACAAGATGATGTTGGCTCGGTGGATGGATCGAAGAAAGCGTCCAACTGCGTGGTGGGACATGCTCGAGCTTCGAGAGGAAATCGAAAATGAGGAGAATTTGGAGGACTCATTGATGGACCCCTCCGAGATAGTACCCGAAACCAGCACGATCGAGGCAAATTACGATGACGATGATGTCCAAGATGCGACTGATGCTGAATCTGTCGAGCACAAGGAGAGCCAAAGGACAAGGATGCATTTACCTCCCCCCGGAGGCTTCAGGAGCCCACGCACTGTGAGTTTGTCCGATGTTGTCGCGGATTCGTCAAGAAAAAAGGAAGCTTCGGGTGGTGGCTCCGCAATACCACGTCGTGTGGTTCCGCGTCGACCGGCACTAGATCACATTATTCAGCTGGGCGATATTTACGCTTGGACGGATGACGACCTCGATTCCTTCCACCACGACGTAACACGTATTGATGAAGTCCGGACGAAGATAATCGCCCTAAGCGATCGGTTGGACTGTTCAAAAGTGTCACTCGAGCTTGTAACCAAAAGTGATGTCGTGCCTCCATTTGGGGACTCAATTCGAAACGATTGGAGCGTATCGTGCATTGCGAATCATGTGTGCTCTTTAACAGCCAAGGCAGCAGCGCTTGCAGAGCAAGCAGCGATGCATAACGCTACGATCGCACTCACTAAGCGACCATCGCTACGATTGTCACCAGAAATGACTACTTCAGATGATACCGATGACAACTCGACATGCTCGGAGGCTTCGATTGATGCGACCGTGAAGGAATTACAAGAGAGCGTGGAAAAAGCTCATATCAGCGTTAAAGAACTGTTAGCACCGTACGATGGAACGCATATGCCCGAATGGCGCGATCGTATCAAGTTCACAGGGCGAGGCATTATTCAGCTGCTGCGTTCCATTGCGCAAGAAGAACTTCTATGCGAAGCGGACCAAGGTAGTCAAGCTAACGAAGCCTGATGGAGTTGCATGCTCTACGTGTGTGTGTGTGTGTGTGGCGTTTCGGTGTATCATCGTCCTTGGAAGTGCTACTGTAGTTGTCAACTCGTTAAAATCAAATGGGTTGTTAAGGAGGACGAAGGACGGCGGTGCAAGCTCCCTCGAGCTTTACGAACTCCGCTGGGTAGCAATTCCGACACGCGCTTTGCTAGTAATTGTTAGTAGCGAGCTTGCCTGAGCATTGTCAGCCATCAATTCGCTGCATCACAATCGATTAGTTTTGCTGACTGAATCTGTGCTAGGTAGAACAATAGAGTTCAATCTCCTAGCTTTAATACGAAGTCTATACATGTACAGTACGCGTGGTCCCCTCCTCTAGAGCAACACGGACACGTTTAAATGCCACAAATCTGTCCACGTGAAGGTTTCGGGATCCACCAGCCGAGCAGTGTCCTTCACTGTATTTCCTTCCACCTCGTACACGAACACGACCGTGAAGCGGGTGTAGATCAACTTGATCATCGCAATCGCCAGCAGATCCTTTGAGCTAACTAGAAATTTCCCGTTCACGATTACATACCCCGAGCAGTACACGCCGTCTGCCGATGCGAACTTCATCCCTTTGAAGTGCACGTAGTTCTTGTAGTCTGAGATGATGCCAAAGCGAGTTTGCAGCTCTGCGCCGGTCGAGATCTCGAAGTTGGTCAAGTGACCTTTTTGAGCGAGCGCAGCCTTCTCGTTCCCAGATCGCTCGGCAGTATAGCCCGATAGATGATGAACCTCCTCCTCCGGGTAGTAGTGCCAGTAGATCTTCCGCAAACGGCGTAGCCGGTGAGTGTGGCGAGTAAAATAATTCGTGGGAAAAAGGAGGCAGATATGAAGAGAAAATTCATTTCGGGGATCTGGAAGGCCGACCAGTAGTCCATTGGAGACATCGCGTCGACCGCGTCTGGCACCGACTCATCGCCGAGCAGGTAGAGATTGTCGGAGTACGCTACAACCTCATGCAGTACTGCCGAGGAAGCGTGGAGCAGACTGAACCGGAAGATGTGGATAATCTCAAACATGAAAATGGCAACCCCCGGGTCGATTCGCTCTCGGATCGCTGAGCTCATCAGTCCAACCAAACCGAGATACACGACCAGGACGTCTGCATACACCAGCTCCTTGTGGATATAAACAATCTCTTCCCGGACAGAACTGCTCCGTTGGACATCGCTAACTCGAATATTGACCAGAACGAGTCGATATACCAGGAAACCAGCACCAGGACGCCTCGTCTTACAAATGTTGCGGTTGATACAGACGCGAAGGGATCACCGATCCAAATTTTGCCCGCGCGTAAATTGTGGTAGCTTATGATGCACAGTACGATGAGAGAGAAAATCGTCTGCATGGCGTAGAAGAAGTGAAGGCCGTGGACCCAAGCCCAGGAGTCGGTAGTCGTAGCCTCCCCGAACCACTCCCATTTGGTCAACGCGGTCGTCGCATCCTCCGAGTTGAGGAGCGTGTACATGCGATTGATATTCGACTGGATGTTGCCATTGGAGAAGCCACGCTTCCTCGTTGTAAGCACGTTCTTCACTGGTTGTGTGAGTGGGTCTTGCGGTATACTGCGCAATTCCAAGTAGCCGTCAGTCACCCCAAGAAACTCGTAGAGCTCAAAATCCAACGAACGCTGGTACGGATAAGTCGGGGAGACCAGATAAAACTGCTGCAGATTGGCTTCTCGCATGTCGTGAATCACGGTGCATCCCTAAGAGAGCGGGGCCGTACTTGCCGTGCGCGCGCACCTCGTAGTCTTGAGCAGACATCGACGTCATGACCAAATACATATCACTGGGGTCGTCTCGAGCTCGCATGATGTTGAAAACACGAACCGATGACCGATCGCCCTTCGTTAGTGGGGTAAAGGTGCAGTCCACCACTATCACCACGAGCTCCAACTCATTGAGAATGGTGATGTTGTAGCTGGTATTTCCATGTACCCGTGGCTCAGGAACTCGTAGTCATAAAGATCAGCTGTGAATAGCGGTACGTACTGACGTCTTCGTCTCGGACTCGAGAAACAAAACGTAGTCACGCGGAGGCGTATCCCGTCCTAAAACGTCTTGCACCAGTGGACTGTCTCGAACGAGGCAGCCGCCGATGAGTGACGACGCGAAAACTCCAAAAGATTGGGTGGGGGTTGGTGATATCACGCAGGACTTCCGTCACGCGCCAAGTCGCCATCACAGAGATGTAAATGTACAAGATCGCAGCCGCGATCACCACAAGTCGACGCACGAGGTTGAAAACCTGCCACTTGGTGATGCTCCGTTTTGTCTTGGTCTGAATGATGTACTGCTTTTCACGACCAAGCGCCGTTGCACGCAGCGAGCGCTTTTTGCTCGTGGCACCCAGCTGCCGAAATCGAAGCGTTGTCTCTACCATGGCAGGGTGGCAATTTCCGAGCTTAGTAGTCGTCGAAATAGTCGCCAAGTGCCGGTCAGAGTGCTTGTATGGTCAGCTTTTGAGAATAGACCATGACAAAACTCCGTGAACACGACAAGATCTATCATAAGAATGCTCAAGCCAGCGCTAAAATAAAAACTAGCCAGAGACATCCAAACCAAGTGCTTGTAAACAGAGTTTTGTCGCGCTAATTGACCTCGCTCGAGTGGTCATCGAAAAAAAACAATATTTGTTTTTTTTTACTTCAAAAGATTTGGTTGGGGCTCTCATCATGAATGTTTGCTTCGGTTCTCCAGCGTAGAGTACTGTACTGATACTTTACTTGCCTTCACGCCGCCACCCTCGTGCCTGTCGTAAAGTGTCCAGGGGCCAAGTGGTTCTTGATCCATTGGAGTGGTATCGCCCTTCTTTCGTTGGCCTTTTGAACTGAAAGATTTTGCTCGCTGAAATATCGGGTCGTGCTGTAGAACGATTTAATTGAAACAATTCAAAGGTTGAAAATACTGGTTTCCTTCCAGTGTCCTCATGTCGTCCTGGTCGCATGTGCATTTGCGTATATAGCATTCGCGTCCGTTACCGAGAGAGACTCCGAGAGACTCGCGTCATAAAGCCTTTCGGCTTTTTCGTGGTCAGAAGGATGACGACAAGTGTGCGACCAAGTTTCATGACGAGGATCAAGTCGGCAACGAGCGTCAGTCGATTTGCGTCAGGGTCACCAAGAGGCTCAGCGATGGTCTACTGCGTAGACGATCGGAAACCCCCCCCTCGCGGAATTCCTGAGTCAGTCGTAGGCGGAGACAGATTCTTCACTGCTACACGAGTGTTGATGCTGGTGTGGACGTGCATCGGGTTGATGCCTCTGCTCCTTCAAGCCGACAGCTATCTGCGCTTCGTGACCCCACACAAAATCTCAGACGACCTCGTAGTCTCAGCCACCGCAACAGAACACACCGCGAATATGGAGACACTTTGCCCACTGACAGGGCTGGAGATCGCTCAGACTTGGTGGAATGTCGGGGTCACTCACTATTACGAAGTAACACAGGGTCGGATTTGCCACTTCGTCGTGCCCCAATACAATATTCACGGTGCCTATGTCTTGGGGTCCGAGCTGGTGCCGCCCTCATCGACGACGCCAGCTAGCTGCGCGGAAAAGAGCTACTACCTTGACTACTACTTTTATCACGGGAGTATCGGGTACTATGCCTTCTACGAGGAAGCCGGGGGCACGTTCTGTGCTAACGACAGTGTTGGGTATGTGCGGGTTCGTGAGCTTGGGACCTTCGACAGCAATGGGGAGAGTTTGGCTGCTGATGTAGGGGATACCTCCTACCGTCGGTCCTATTGCTACGGCTTCTTCGGTTCAATCTGGATTTTCTATCGGTCAAATGTGCTCCGACGAAGTTTCGTGTCTTGCCAGCGCTACGGTCGGCGCTGTGAAAATCGGGGGGAGCCGATGGCCTTCAAGGACGCCGTGGTATATGTCCAAGAAAGTATGCGGCTTTCGGCTCACGGGGCCAGAAATTACCACCGTGCCGCACTGTTGTATCTGCTGGTGGAGAGCTTGATGAGCGATTTGTTTCTGCTGATCGCACAAGACGGACTTCTCGCCAAGCTCCAGTATATTTCTCTTGGATATAATCTGTCCGGCGTGCTGTCGATTCTGTTTGAAATGGTGGAAACCATGAACTGGATGGGAGAAATCCCGCGCTGTTTCCTTAAACGCCTTCTGTTTAACTACGAGACTTCGCTGCTCGGGGAGTGTGTTTGCTCTGCTGCAATGCATGCGTACCTAACGAGTTTGAATCGGTCAAGCCTAAAGAGTCCAAGCCGGTAGGACAGGCAGTCTCGTACTACGTCTGGAGTCTCGTGGGCCATGGTATCATTGTGCTCGGGATCGTATTTGTCATCATTTCGATACGGTCTCTTGGAGCTATCGTATCCGTTCGATGGATGCATGGCTCTTTTTCATTGTTAGTGGCTCCGTGTTGTGTTGATACAACGCTTGGTTCATGCTGTAAAGCCATCTTGCTCAGTGGGTACGTGTGGGAAGATGGCAGACTTTGCTACACGACGGACACATTAAAATCCTTCGGGCTGATGAAGATGACGGAGGACGACGGTGCTCAATACCTCGTGCTCTACAAGCTGCACTGGATGGCGATCCCAAGAACTGATCTAGTCGTGATCGGCGAAGTTAACGGCCATATCGTGACGCGCTGCAGCGAGCGAGCTTGCTTGGGGGTTGTAAGTATGGTTGGACAGACATTAGGGGGTAGTCCCTCCATCACGTCGCCTACCCGAGCGGGTCTACAGCAACGAATGTCGGTTGAACCTACTGCGATTGAACTGCATGTAGTAAAGCCTTGAAGGGAGTGCTGCCACTACCGCTGTACAATGGAATGGCTGTTGTAAGATGGAATAAATAGTGACACCATTATACCTGCAATGCTCCGGTGGTCAAGGTTCCTCTCACTTCTCTTGCGTCACCTTTAGTTCGCACCCCGGTTCACATGGGTGAAAACTCATCCAGGCTTGACGCTTTGGCGCTTACTGGTGATCACAGCCGTCAGCTCACAGTCCATGGCTCAAGTGATCGCATTTTCCAATTGTCAGTGGCAGCATCTCGAGGGTGCCGTACACGTTGACCTTTATCGCTAAAGTAGCACGTTGACATTCAAATGCCACAAATCCGACCACTTGAAAGTCTCGGGATACACTAACCGTGCGGTATCCTTCACCGCATTTCCTTCAACCTCGTAAGTGTAGACGTTTGTGAAGCGCGTTCGCACCAATTTCATCATGACAACTGCCATCAAGTGCTTTGAGCTTACCAAAAATTTCCCGTTCACGATGACATACCCCGAGCAATAGACTCCATCGGCCGAAGCGAACTTCATCCCCTTGAAATACACGTAGTTCTTGTAATCCGAGATGATCCCGAATCGCGTTTGCAGCTCTGCACCCGTTGAGATCTCGAAGTTGGTCAGGTTCCCTTTCTGAGCAATTGCAGCTTTCTCATTTGCCGACTGGTCCGCGCTTCGAGTCGATCTTTGGTGAATATCTTCCGGGTAGAAGTATCGATAAAGCTTCCTTAGTAGAGCGTAGCAAATGACGATCGCCAACAAGCTGATCTTGGGGAAGAATGAAGCAGCAAGAAACGTAGCATCCTTTTTAGGGATCTGAAAGGCGGACCAGAAGTCGAGCGGGGCCATGGCAGCCACGACTGGCGTTTTAGCAGCATCACCAAGTCGAAATACACTGTTTGAGTACGTCACGATCTCGCTCAGCACAGACGGGGACATGCGTATAAAGCTGAGTCGGTGACTGTGGATGATCTCAAACAGGAAGATGGCCACTGATGGGTCAATTCGCTCGCGAATAATCCAGCTCAGAAACGCCACCACGCCGAGGTACACGACGAGAACATCAGCGTGCACGAGCTCCTTATGGACGTAAACGCCTTCACTCCCTGAAAGTATGGCAGCATTGGACAGTGCAAACTCTAACAGCGTCCAGAACGAGTTCACATACCACGAGATATCCCTCGCGTCACGAACGTTGTAGTCGATGTCGAAGCGAAAGGGGCCCCAACCCAAATTTTGCCAGCGCGAACGTTCTGGTACGTCACGAGAAAAAGCACAAGCAACGAAAAAAACGTCTGCATGCCGAAGATGAAGTGAAGTCCGTGCACCCACGCCCAAGAGTCTTCGATGAGAGCTTCTCCAAGCCACTCCCACTCATACAACGCACTCCTTGCATCCGTCACGTCCAGGTGAGAGTACATGGAGTGAATATTGGACTGGACATCGCCATCAAAGAACCCATGCTTTCGCGACGTGACCAGGTGCTTTACCGACTGTGTTCTTGGGTCTTTCGGGATGCTCCGCAATTCCCGATAGCTCTCCTCTGTTATCCCGATGAACTCGTATATTTCGAAGTCCAGCGAACGCTGATACGGATATGTGGGCGCCATCATGTAAATTTTCTTGGTGATATCTCCCTGCATGTCGTGTATGATCGCTATCATGCCTACGAGAGCTGGTCCAGCCTTCTTGTACGACCATATCTGGTAGTCTTGCACCGAAAGCGATACCATGACGATATACACATCGGTCGGCTCATCGCGCGACAGTGCTACATTGAAAACCCGTACGATTGAAGGATCTCCATTGTTCAACTGTGTGGAGCTGCAGTCTACTACCACCACGACAAGCTCTAAATCGGTGAGAACGGTCGTGTTGTAGCTGGTATCATTCACCATTTGCGTGTACATGTGGGTGAGGAAGGCGTGGTTGTAAATTTCAGCGTTGAACTGCGGTATCTGCGAGCAGTTTTCGGTCGAGACTTGTGTGTCGGACTCGAGAAAGAGGACATAGTCTCGTGGCGTCGTATCCCCACCCAACACTTTCTGTACCAACGGGCTGTCGCGAATGAGGCCGTCTCCTGTGTAGTCAGCAATAAGTGACGCTGTAAAAACTCCAAACACTTGAGTCGGATTAGGCATCGAGCGCAGGACCTCCACTGTGCGCCAGGTGGCCAGCATGGAAATGTAGATATACTGGCATGCAGCAGCGATCACCACAAGGCGGTTTATGATGTTGAACATGTGCCACTTTGTGAACTTTCGCTTTGATCTCGATGACCCAGCAGTGAGACCTTGGAACATTCGTGTTTGGTTGTCGCGAACGATGTAAGCTCTGTCACGGCTTAACATGGATGAGCGAATGGAACGTCTTGAAGGTCCGCTTTCTTGAGGGTTCACCTCGACTTTCGACATCGACATTCTCCAGTAGTTGGTATCATTATCGTCTGATGCCATGGTTCAGTTAGCAATCCCTCCCCCCCTTTCAATCGCGGCCGGGAGATTCAAAAATGGGTCCTCGACGCCCTCGACGAGATAATTGTGGAGACGGATGTACGTTTGCTATTCCTGATGTGTGCAGATGCGATGAAGCAAAACGCTTCGAATAGAAGCGACTTCCTTTCTTTCTGTATGGGATTTTAATTCCTGTGCATACTTCTAGTAGTGGAATCCAGCGCGAAGTATATTATGGGACTTCATGCCGAACGATTAGCCAGAGAGCGCAGGTCTTTATAAAGCGACTAGAAGACTGCTTTAGTGGGAGAACTTTTAACAGCGGCTGCGATACTGCTCCACTTGATATCCCTGAACCTCTAAAAGGTTCCGAGTCTGACGCGAAGGGAATTTCATTTTACGTAATGAGTTTGGCGGTGATCGCTAGGCTGTGTAATTGTTCCTACATGTACTGTAAGAATCGTGTACATGTACTGCACACGATTCCTAGGAGTTCTTGGATTTGGTAGTGTGGGAGCTTGGGAATGTGCTAAGACCGCGTAGTCAAATTGCCGACAACGACCGGCGATGTAATCGAAGTCAGAGCAGTACCGTGACATTCAGATGCCACAGATCGGACCACGTGAAGGTCTCTAAGTACACCAATCGCGCGGTGTCCTTTACTGTGTTGCCCTCCACTTCGTACACGTAGACGTTCGCGAACCGAGACCGAATCGCCTTGGTCATCCCAACTGACAGTAGATGCTTGACGCTCACTAGCATTTTCCCGTTTGCTATCACGCACCCTGAGCAGTACACGCCGTCTGCCGATGCAAACTTCATGCCCTTGAAATACACGCAGTTATTGTAGTCGGAGATGATACCGAAGCGGGTTTGCAACTCCGCACCAGTCGAAATCTCAAAGTTGGTGAGGTTGCCTTTCAGGTCAAGCGCAGTTTTCTCACTTATCGACGAGCGCTCTCTGCTCATTACGCCCGATTCTTCTCCGGGAAGAAGTGCCGATAAATCTTGTGTAGTAAGGCGAATCCCGTAATAATCGACAATAGCATAGGGGAAGAAGGAGGCGAAGAGGAATGTACTACCCTTTTCGAGGGAAATCTGGAAGGCAGTCCACAGGCGCAACGGAGCCATCTTGGCGACAGCGGACGAGACTTTCGGGACTCCTAAGCGGAAAACGCTGTCGGAGTACGTCACAACCTCTTTTCGAATTACGGCCGAGGCTGAGGTGACGAGGCTTAGGTGCTTTGAGTAGATGACTTCGAACAGGAAAATGGCGACGGATGGGTCGATTCGCTCTCGGAAAAGAGAGCTGAGCAGCCCAACCAAGCTGAGGTACACGACCAGGACGTCGGCGTGCACCAGCTCCGTGTGGATCCGAACAATCTGCGTTTTCGAGATTTGGCCACCGATTGACATGCAAAACTCGAAAAGCATCCAGAAGGAATTCAAGTACCACGAGAGCACTACCAGAACACCACGTGACACGAGACCAGCAGTCGAAACAGACGCAAATGGATCGCCAATCCACAGTTTGCCTGTGCGAGCGTTCTGGTATGCCACGAGACACAACACGCCCAACGAAAAGATGGTCTGCAGTCCGAAGTAAAAGTGAAGCGCGTGCACCCAGGCCCACGAATCCGACATAACTGCTTCGCCGAGCCATTCCCATCGGCTTTGTGCGTTCGTTGAGTTTGATTATACATGTAGCGAATGTTTGACTGCTCTTGGCCGTCAAAGAAGCCCCGTTTTCTCGACGTCACCACGTGATTCACTGGCTATGTTAGAGGATCTCTCGGTACGCTTCGCAGGTCGAGATAGCTGTCTTCGGTTATTCCCAAGAACTCGTACACCTCGAACTCCATCGCTCTTTCGTATGGATATGTTAGAGCCATGAGGTAGAATTGACCGATGTTGCCCGCACTCATGTCCTGGGCGATCGAGATCATGGATAAAATACACGGTCCTTTCTTGTTGCGATCCCGAATCTCGTAATCCTGCACGTTGAGCGACATGGTGACCATGTAGACATTCTCCGGGTTGGAGCGTGAGCGCACCAAGTTGAAGAATCGCACCATCGCGTCATCTCCTGTCTTGAGGTTGGTGAAGCTGCAGTCCACGACCACGAGCATCGTGCGCCATTTCAAGATACGCGTTGCTCAGGGAGTCGTAGTTGTAGATTGCGGGATTGAATTTTGGCAAACCCGAACAATTCTGGAACGAAGTCTCATTCTTCGACTCAAGAAACACGGCGTAGTCTCGAGGCGTTGTGTCTCCACCCAGCACTTTTTTCACCAGCGGACTGTCTCCGACGAGGCCCTTGCCAACGTAGCCGGAGATAAGTGTCGCCGTGAATACTCGGAATGACTCGGGTGGGTTGTGTGTGCCTCGCAATGCCTGCACCGTGCTCCAAGAGGCCTCCATCGAGATGATAATGTACTGGATAGCAGCAGCGATGACCACGAGGCGTCGAACGATGTTGAAAATGTGCCATCGCATCAGCTTCTTCTTGGCTCGAGACCCCACCAAGTACAGACTTTCGCGAGCGGCTGCTTGGGGGCGTATCGGAGCAGTTTGGGTCGAGGCGCCTGGAGCCCATGAATGCCTCGCTTGCTGGTCGTTGCCTTGAGGCTTCACCTCCACCTTGGCTATCGACGACATGAGTCCCTGTCCTGGTGTCGCAGAATTAAGGTGCAAGATAAACTGAGTCGCGTTCCTCTGTGGTTCATCCGGGCTGCAATAATAGGCCCCGATGCCTCATCCAAATCGAATCGAATGCCCCATCGCACGTGGGCCGTGCTCGGACGAGATAATTTGGGCTCATCTCGCTCCGCTGGCCAGCAAAGTGAACGCATTTGCTGTTCTGCCTCGACATATTTAACCCACAACACAATACCCGACATGCGATCCCTCCCACCACACAAAAAGAGAAAACCCTGTAAGACTTTCACGCCTAAAGTGGCAGCATCAAGTAGAGGCTGCGGGATCGCCCTTGGTGATTTTTCTCGACAAGGGAAAAATCGAGAGAAAAATCGAGAAACAAACACTATCGTCCTACTTCAATTCAACTCAATTCAAAGTGTTTTTTTTTATTTTCTGTCTAATGAATACTACATCGAAGCACAGGACAGTCAGCACACGTCCTCTTCATCTTCCGTTCTCGTACCTTCTTCAATCCTCCGCGGGCGTGGCTACGTGCACAGTATGTAGTTTATCCTATCCACTTCTGCCTTACATATTCGATACCATGCTCCGATTCGTGTAGCGACGCACGAGAGGAGAGCGCGGTACACTGGTACTGTCGCCGTGGGCGAGATACGACACATCGTCGTTGGACATGGTGCGGTTTTCAAAGCCTCGAGTCCTCAGACGGCTGCTAGACGGGCGATGGAAGCTGCGCAGTCCATCCGAGCCAGCATCACTCACATTCTCGGGAAGAGTATTCAACGGCGGTCGACCGCGGCCACCTGCGTTCATGGTGGCGTTCTCGCGCGCCCGGCCTGACGCTGTGTCCCCTGAGAGCGCCGACACCGAGAAGAAACGTCTTCGACCCTGTCCGTGACGGGCACCGCGGAAAACGTTGCCTGCTGAGCGTCGTGAGGGGGACACATCCGCAGTAGTGGCTGCTCGTCCTGAACGCGTGTGCGTGAGACGGGTGCTTTCTGCCAGTCCCTCGAGATCTCCGTCGGAGTCGGACGGCAGGCGGTGGAAGGCCAGCGAGCCGCGACTTGCGTGACGGTCGAAAATGGACTTCGTCTTCTTCGCGTCGCGAGCGTACCTGTCTGTGGACATGAAGGACTCCACCATCACACTTTCGGCATCGTAGCTGAAAGCGCTGCCTCTTGTGGTCGAGCGGCGGCTTCCGAGACGTCCGATGAGAGGACGCGGCGCCATGACGACAGCAGGGGCGACGGGCTTGCTCACGGTCGTACCGCGCATGCTCGAAGTCAGGACAGATCCAGCAGCAACGCGGCCAGCCTCGCCGCCATAAGCGTCCTCCGGAATCTTCTCTGCTGGCGGGAACGTGAGTAGCTGGTCCGCGATATGTGTAAGGCCGAAGGCGCACACTTCTTGCGCCAAATGCTTGTACGATGGCCTGAACATCCGCATGTAGCCCTTCCACATGAAGTCACGTGACAGAGCTGCGACGACGAGCAGCGGCACCACCAGCCAGAACGCATCAATGCGGAACGTGTTCGAGAACACGCCATTCCAGTAGGACGAGCTGATGGACCTGCCGTGGGAAATGAAGGCAGCTGTGCCAACCCAAAGCATGAAAGATCCAACGTAGATGGCGATGTGAATCGGCCACCACATCTGCTGATGCAGACATAGCTTTAGCGTCACCACGATCAGCACAATCGTGAACGACGTGCATCCGTAGACCCACATCGTGGGAGTGTCTCCTCCCGTGACCAAATAACGCATGCCGTACAAGACGCCGAAGCAGATGATGAGCGACTCCCACATACACGACGTGATCCAGGCCCACACGACCTTTGTATTGAAGTTTGTGTTCTCTTGGCCGATTCGGTACAGCAGTGGGTAGTTGTGCGCCAGGCACGCCGGTACATCCTGCTCGAAGGTGCTCACCAGAACGATCGGCAAAGCCGTGAAGAGTAGGTTGTAGCCCTGGAGTCCCCATTCGAGGAAGAACTTCTGTCCCGAGTAGCCCGTGTAGATCATGTACCAGAACTGCGTCAGGTTCAGAATAACATTCTTGTAGAAGATGTACAGAATAAGCTTACCCATGCGGACATAATTCCAGCGACCGTGAACAAGTAACAGCCTCGACAGGAAGCGGAACTGGGCGATAGCATAGTCAGACGAGTTCGCAGCCTGCATACCTTCCTGGCCCGAGATACCAACACCGACGTGCGCAGCTTGAATCATCGACACATCGTTAGCACCGTCGCCGATTGCTAGCGTTCGGACTTCTGGGTTGTTGTCGCGCACAAGACGCACCAACTGCGCCTTCTGAGCAGGAGACACACGGCACGCAATCACTGCCACACACTTCTCCGCTACCTTCAGCAGCAATTCGGGGCACTCTTCCAACGCAAGTTCCAACGTCTCTCCATCAATGATCAAAGCTAATTCTTGCTGCGGCATCTCCGCCATACTCTCGATGCGAGTCATTCGCTTGCGCTGGTTTCTTACCGAGACCGAGCTTTGTATGTCAGATGATACCGACATAGCAGCGAGACCTCCAGCGGGTGTCGATGCAGAGGTGTCCTCGTTTTCATCCTTGCGGTTGTAAGCTTCCAATTCATCCATAATGGCAGCCAAATCCGGATGTGTATCTGCCGAAATCACGACCCGTTCAATGTCTGAAGCTAGCAGGCGACAAGCAAAGCCGATGTTGATTGCCGTCTCCTCCTTATCACCCGTAAGCATCCAGATCTTGATGGACGCTTGGCGCAGCTTGTAAATAGTGTCGGGTACTTCAGCTTGCAGTCGGTCTTCGATAGCTGTGGCGCCCGAGATGTCCAGGTTCACCTCGATCTCCTCCATAAGCCTGTCAATGTCGTTGTCCTCGCCATTGCGTCGAAGGTCAATCTGGCGCATATCATTGATAGCTGTGCGGTATCGGATCACCCATGACTCGAAGAACTCCGGGTCAATGTCAGCTGTACCGATCACTAAGGTACGCAGTCCCTCTGATGCGAACTGCTCCATGTGCTGTAGCGTCAAATTGCGCGTTTGCTTGATAGAGGGGTCGTTGGTCGGTCTCAGACGCTCGTACATAACAGTGTCTGCTCCCTTGCAGAAAAGCTTTAGCTCACCGTTTGGACCCTTTACGATAACAGACATACGCTTACGCGTACTGTTAAACTCAAGCACTTCCAGAACTTCGTAAGTGCCGACAGGGTGGTCCGCAACTGGCTGGTTGCAAACCATGTCTTCAGGGTGATCCACGCAGGAAAAGTACTCCACCATTGCCTTACCGGGACCACGCGCCACGAATTTGTAGCCAAAGCACGCAGCCGCAGCTACCAGCGCTTGTTCATCGGGAGAGGATGCACTCAAGCGAAGACTGTTGTCTGGGGCCCTCTCCGGCATGACGGTGTGGCACACAGCCAAGTGCTCGAAAAACGATCCAATAGCTTTTGCCTGAGAAGTGTTCTTCTGTGACAAGGCATCGAAAAGAGTATCGTCCTGATAGTTAACAAATGGCGCCTTCACGATACGGTCCGTCGGAGGGTTGTTTGAATCCGGTGCGGTGTCAACACGGTCTTTCCTCATCGGAGCTGCGTAGCCCCCACCGGGGGTCACAGCGTAGAACGAAGACGTCATCGGGGCCTCCTCCTGTTGGCGCTTCCGCGCCGCGATCCCTACCTCTGTCTCACCCAGACCATACGCCACACCATTAATCGAGCACTTGCGGAACTCCATAATGTTACACGTCAGCGTGCCTGTCTTGTCCGAGAAGATGTAGTCGATCTGTCCTAATTCCTCATTCAAAGACATGGTGCGCACTTGGCACGGCGTGTCCGTGTCCTCGTGATACATCTCCAAATCGTTGTTCATAAAATACGACTGCATGAACTTCACGGACGTCATACTCACGTACAGCGACACAGGGATGAACGAGTTCAGCAGCAGGAAGTAGTACAGCACCATGATAACAAAGTTGCCCACGGGCGACTTCACGGCCGTTGACCCCCCGTCGTACAGGTACCACGCGCCCTTGCGCGGGTCCTTGTCCAGGTTTTCAGCGTTCCAGATCGTCGACAAGATCGCGCCGGCCAGGCACAGCGCCACCATGAGCATACAAATGTACAGAATCTGCTTGTTCAGGCGTCTCTCCATGTTGCTCCACTTCATGGGCTCGGACGACGAGGCCATCATGATCTTCGTGTCCGGGCCCGTGTTCACCACCAGCCCGTAAATGTACTCGGTGTTCCGCAGCGTCGAGCCGCGCAGCACAATGGCATTGGTCGTGATGACCTCCTTCTTGCCTCCCTCGAGCGCCATGGAGCCGCTGAAGCGGTGGATCGAGTTGTTGGGCGTCTCACACACGACCGTCCCCTTGAGGTCCCCGACGGCCGCGTCGCTGAGCAGCGCCGTGTAGGTGGCCTCGAGTCCCTGTCTCAGCTTGAGGTTCGTCTCGCCATCCAGCGACTTGGTCTCGACGTAGCAAATGCCCGCGGGGTTGGCCGGGTCGGGCTCGCAGGCCCCGAGGATGACGAGGTCGGCGGGGACGGGGTCTCGGTTGGCCACTTTGACCACGTCTCCGACCTGCAGCGTGAGCCACTTGGCCGGCTCGAAGGCCCTCGCGTGTGCGTTGAACCTTTGGCAGGGCATGTTGTTGGCGACGTGGTCGGCCTTGTGGCGCTTGTAGTCCTCCATGCAGGCGAAGAACATGTCGATGAGCACGATGATGGACAGCGCCGGCAGCGAGGCCGGGAAGCCGCCCGTGTTGGAGATGGGCT
>JAIKVD010000217.1:0-26042 GCA_024679075.1 Phytophthora uliginosa | reverse complement strand
AGCCGCGACGTTGCCGGGTGTGAAGCTGGAGCCGCCGGAGCCGAGCGTCGTGAAGTCCGTCGTGACGGTGGAGTCCGTCTGCGCCGACGCTTCCGAGCGCAGAAGTCGCTGGGCGTCGACCGTCGAGCTCAGAGCGACGAGGGCAGCAGCCGACGCGAGGACCGAGAAAACCTTCATGCTGGACGGAGAGTGGAGAGTGGGGGGAGGAGGTTGTTGCTGGGGAGTGGGCGGGTGCTGGGACCGAGGCCAATTGACAAGTGAGCGATGACAAAGACGCCTTGGGCTCGCTCGGTCGGTCGAGTGGAGCGACCTGAGCGTGGGCTGCAGTCGGTTCCCCTAGGGTCATGACGCCATACGCGACTGGCGCGAGTTGAACACGGCACCCGATCACGTCGTATCGGATCCCAGTTCTGCGTGGCCAGGTGGCGTGTGGCTCTCGACTGGTGGCACCGCGCGGATCGTTGACGCTTTCGTTCGCATGGAGCTCCGCGAGTCGGCGATCGGCGGAAGTCTCCGGCCGCGATGCCATCTGGGTGACCCCCGACCATAGCGAAAGCGGCAGTGGACGGGTAAAAGGCAGTCGGGGGCGGGATTGGGTGAGCACGACCAGCAGGTTCGGCTCACCTGTGCGTGGGGACCCGAGTTTGGCTCGACTCAAACTGCTGGGGTGCCCCGAGTATCGCCCTGGATGGCCATTGTTTGTATTGGTCCAGACGATGTTCGGCACGTGGGTGGATCCATGTGAGACTGGCAGCCGATGGCAGTGCAGAGCGCAAGATTGTCGCTACATGAGTGCAGTCACGTTCGAAGGCTTCGGCCGATGTGGACATGAGTCTGACACAGGCAGCCACAAACTGGTACCTATCGTAATAGGACGCCAAGCATTCATTACCTTCAACCGCTACAGAGTGGTGGCAGCAAACTGCTGCCGAAAACTTTGGCATAATTAAAGTTCGAGACGTATGGAGCACGTCCAGTAGCCACACGTTAGATTAGCCACTCCAGTCGCCTCCGACACAATGGATCCAGTCGCGACGCAGTCCGTGCGGAGAAAATGGTTTACGAGCGAGCACTGCAACAGCATACAAAGCCGGAACCAGAACCGTAACTGATGTCTTGTTGTCGCTCAATTGAGAGCGGCACTACTGATGCCATGGAGGGGCTTGTCAGTCCGAAGCTCTACTCGTTCGTATTACCGGAAGAGTGAACACTTTAATAACCGCGATCCGGAATGGCGCAATCTGCGGCTCTCAATGCGAGAGAACCATCACTCGGTAAGCTGACTGCGTGCTCAGATGCGTAGCTGGGCTCACATGAACAAAAATAGCTCTGCGTGCTGTCAACTAAGTCATGACACGGAAAATGTGCTGCACATACAAGACGCAACGATACACCGTAAGTAAGGTGACGTTGTACCGCACGCTGCGCTGGGGGAACGATGAGTCTACATGTAGTTTTGATAGTTTCCATTCTGCTCCCAAATTACCAAATACTTCGTACGTGCCAAGAAATAACGGAGCAGCCTAAGCAAATTCGTCCGCCACCACCATCTCGCAAACGATCACAGTTACGAGAGAACGACGAGCCACCTGACTACGTGTCCAAGGCTCGCCGCCGGTCAGCTCGGTTGCTGAGGCCTTGAGCGTGAAAACTTCCCTCATGGTAGTAGCCAAGCCTCGGACGAGCTCAGGGTAGGGTGAAATCGGGCTCTTCGAAAAACCGCGAGCACGAAACTGCTACTTTTCGGGTTCGTTCCGCTTAAGTACGCGAGCAACGAGCTGGGGTTAGTGAGCTTGCCGATATCCATTGCGGATTTTTTTCCGTCGACAGATAGTGAGGGACAGGCCGATCGTGTCCCAGTTCGTCAATCCGACTCATATATAAAGACATTAGCACCTCCACTTGCTCCGTACGCTCCGCTTGACACTTAAATTTAATATCAGCTATCGGCGTGAGGATCGACAGCACATGGATCAAATCGGTGTGGTGACTCTCAAGAGGGAAATCAGGTGGCGGATTGCGATCGCGAACGGCTTGACGTCCTCGCTCTTCGTACCAGGTAACGATAGCAGGCCACTTCGCAAGAACTCGTTTCATTGCGTTGGTCATGCTCAAAAACCGAAAAGTAGAGTATCCCAGAAGCCGAGTAGACGCACCTTTTGTCTTCGACTTGCACAATTCGGAAAATAAGTCGCCTGCTGTAGAAACTAGCTTGACTTGTGTTATGACCCGCGTCATTTATGTGATCAGTTCGGCCATGTCAGGAATGGCTTCTTGGCTCTTCTTTCCGTTTACTCCACACGACATTTTGGTTGCAGCGTGCGACATGTGCGCAAAACACCACTCCCACTTCAAATGTAATGCTGAAGAGAGCATGTACTTCACATCACCTCCAGAGTCGCTGGCAGATCGGTAGAAATCGCTTGTCGTCAATCCAAAGTCCTCCAACATTTTGGTCAGCCATGTCTTAAATTGCTTGCGAATCCCACCGTCGCGATCACTGTAGGAGGGATTGAACTTTTTTGTCCCGAGGAGGACGGAGTTGAATCGCCAATCCTTGTCGATGAGGTACACACGCAATCCTAAAAATTTGTCGCCAGTCGTTTTACATGTCCAGAAGTCAGCGACCACCGTGAAAATGGGGTAGTGTTCACGGTTATCCGCAAGGTACTCCGACATCTCAGCTTTAGTCGACCGATATAACTCGACGATAGCGTCCTTGACACGCTTAGCATTGACGACAGTCTGCATCTCTTGCTTCACCACCAGTGCTTCGAGAAGTTTAGACTCATTGTACTCGCCCGTCCTCAAAGGTAGATTGTGGTTTATGATCCGAAGGGTTTCCAACAGCAAATTGAGCCAAGCAGGATTCTTTGCATATAGAGGCGACGCGCGCAACATCTCCATTTCGGTGTCACGCTTTCGTTTTCCCGCTACCTCCACATCGGTTTTAGGAGAGTGAAGATGGTGAATCAGCCTCAGGTGTCTTGCAGCCCGAGAGGTCTTTCCAGTAGACATCGTGAATAGGTTGGTGCCGGAGGTTCTTCAGGACTCAGCCGCGAGGCAAGCCCATCTAGTTGTAAGCTGTCCGTTGTCGTCCCGAAATTCAACGCGAACCCCCCACTTCAAGATGTAGGACTTCTCGGATTCGGTGGGGGGGGATCACCTTGAACGGCCCTGCAGATTGGAAGTTCGCGATGGCCTGCCTTCCAGCAAGGGGGGGGGGGGTTGAGTGCGGCCTGCTGAGACTGCATATCGGATGAAGCCGAGAAGAAGTGCAGAATCTCGCTCGTAGTTCGGCTTCGGCGCTGCTCGGATATATTTCAATGACTTTCGAAGATCGCGGAATATATTCCACAAATTTCTACCAATCACATGCGCGTGACAACGAGCTCTCCGCTGGAAGATGGCAACAAGAACGAGCACGAAGCGATCTTGCTCGCAGCGCTTAGCGTCGAAAACCCGGGATTTGTTACGCGATTCCCTGGATGAGCGGTTCTTCTCTCGGTACTACACGGATTCCAAGTTTGCTACTTGTGATTTTGTGCTGGAGATGATGTTGAAGCTTCATCCAATCTACAAAAACACGCAAGACTTTTCTCAACGGTTGCAGGGGCCTTCAGACACGGCCGTTTATTAAAGTATGCACATGAAAAGATAGAGGGAGAGCTCGACTATTTTGAGACATGTTCTGCTACCACAGAACTACAAGCAGTAGGGTGCCAGCCTCGATACAACACCGACATCAGAATCTGGCGGCGTGCCAGTTTAGTAGATTTTTTTATCTTGGACAAAGTATTGGTCGGGAGAGCAATTGCGCCGTACCGACAGCATCCAGTACTTTTTTTAACAAATCGTCGTGTCCTCGAAGTTTGGATTGGCCAATATTAGATTCTACTAAACCAATGCCGTGCGTTGCCCGGGAAGCTCTGGATATTTTCAGCTACATGTACAAGTTTAAGTTTTTTCATCATAGCAGCTTACTTGAATAAGACCCATGCATGTGAACAAGATACGGTACCTCACAAATGAAATACTTCGAGTACTTGATAAATTGCCATTTCGCAAAATTTAATCATTTTTTCTGATAGATCGCTTTTTCTTAATACTAAAAAAGCGGTTTTAAAACAAAGTCTACAGTAGTAGTAGAAGTATTAATAATAGGTTTTGAATGCAGCTGAGAGCTTACCCACTGATTTCACGGGCGCAAATGAATAAGTTTTTTTTGCAAGATGCTTCAAACATAAAGACACAAGAGGCGCGTGCCAAGAAGAATATCTTAAATGACCTCAAGCATATCCAGAATTATCACGGAAATTCTGATATATATATTGATATTTGTAGTGTTGGCCTTAAAGCAGCAGAATCAAGTCTATCGGTTTCGTGAGGACTCGTTTAGCATGTTATTTGTGTCGCTCTCACATCGTTAGATACTAACAATGAAATGCCGCCTCGTGTGATACAAATATTTGGTTCGGATTTGTTATAGATTTTTTAATCGCGCCGCCAGTAAACATTACCGTACTGTCACATGGAAGGAGCGCTCCAGACCGAAAGCTCGAGTTCATGTTCAACAACTAGGACAAGGCCCAATTAATTTTTCTAACAACACCTGAACTACAAGAAACAGCTCTCTCCTAAATTGGAAATAAGACAGCTGAAGTGCTCGAGGATAAATAATAAATTTGAATGAATATTAACAGGACGAAGGCATATTTGCGAGCTGGTTAACCGATTGTCTGGCGGAGGACAGGTATGAGGACTTCACATGTGGCTTGATCCGTGAGGTTACACGAATGTCGTTCTTGTCCGACTGGGTCAGCATTCACCCTTTTGGGATAAGATATCATAGTTCATCAAATATTCAGTCGTTTTAGCGTGAACATCACAGTCATGGTGTTTTAGCGATATTACAAAACTACTCAAATATGCGTTCATACAGGATTTGCGAGGGTTTGCGATGCCGGTAAGACTCTGGATATAAATATCCAGAGAACTGATCAACTCTACTAAACTGGCCACTTGCCTTGTCGATATTGTACTGCTCTCTCCGAGCACAACCGGCGCTGACGTTTTCAGTTTGATTTTATTTTATCTTTCAACAGTGACAAATAACTAAAATCACACTGAAAACGTCAACGTGCCGATTTTGTACCAAACCAATGGTACATATGACCCTTTGTTTTAGAACATCCTAATATAGGAGTTCTAAGGGAAGGCTTCGCTGCGAAGCATGCAGTGCAGCGAGGCGCACCGCCTCGCCTTGATCAAGACACCCGGCGCGCTACTTTGCAGCACCACGGGGATACCGTAATACTGAACACTGGTACATGTATAGTATTTTGGCGCCTTCCGCCCTGCTGTCAGCAAGCTAACGGTGCAATAAGGTTCAATAATGCATTCCTTGCTACATCACCACGCAGTTAGCGAGGTAGCCACGATGAGAAAACAACCTCGTATCGCATAGCGAAGCTCCAACACTAAGGAGTTGACTATTCCAGGGAGTTGGTTGCTCACGCATTTAGCAATTTTCACCCAAGCAGACAAGTTGTCAATCATGGCTCCGCTGCAAAAGTCCCGTGTGCACCACGCTGTCGCCCCACAAGACCCCTCTGCGACCAGCGAGCCCACTCAATTGACTGCCGTCAGGAGCACCATTTACAAAGAGGAGGAAGAGGCCACGGAGAGCAGCGAGGAAGACGACGAGGTGGACAACGAAGTCATGACTTTCGGTGAGTCTGAGAGCTCCGAGGGAGATACGTACCTCAAGACGCTCAAGAAGTACAAGGCGCCTGTCAAGACGGGACTCCGGGGTATCAACGTCATCCACGACCCACTTTACGACAAGGGCACGAGCTTCCCCCGCGTGGAACGCGACCGACTCGGTAAGATGCGGACAAAGCATCACGTGCATTCGTGCAGCAAAATCTCACTTCTGTCATGTGTTGGGGAGCGTTTAGGTCTTCGTGGCTTGGTGCCTCCGCGCCGGCTGACGGTGGAGGCCCAGCTCGACAAAATGTACGCTATCTTTTCGAAGGAGGAGGACCCACTCAGGAAGAGCCGCTTCCCCACGGACCTTCACGACCGGAACGAGACGCTGTACTTCCGTCTCGTGATCAAGCACATGAAAGAAATGGGTGCGTACTATTTCGCTCTTGGCTATCGTCACTTTGAGGAAGTTCGCCTGACGTCTCTGATCCGTTGTGCCAGCCTCCATCGTGTACACGCCGACGGTGGGTCTGGTGTGCCAGAAGTTCGGGTACCTGTTCCGTCGCCCGCGGGGCATGTTCTTCAGCACGCATGACCGCGGCCAGTTTGGCGCCATGGTGCACAACTGGCCTTGCGACGATGTCGAGGTGATCGTGGTCACGGACGGCAGTCGCATTCTGGGTCTGGGCGACTTGGGCGCGAACGGCATGGGCATCCCCATCGGCAAGCTGGCACTGTACACGGCTGCCGGTGGCATCGACCCGCGCAAGGTCCTCCCGGTGATGCTGGACACGGGCACCAACAACAAGAAGCTGCTGGAGGATCCGTACTACTTGGGCGTGCAGCACCCGCGTGTCACCGGCCAGGCATTCTGGTCCATGGTGGACGAGTTCATGTGCGCCGTGCGCTCTCGGTGGCCGAAGGTGCTGGTACAGTTCGAGGACTTTTCGAGCGACCACGCTGCCGACGTGCTGAACGCGTACCGACTGAAGCAGTTGTGCTTCAACGACGACATCCAAGGCACTGGCGCGACAGTGCTGGCCGGAGTGTTGTGCGCGTGTGACCACGTGCAGATCCCGCTGAAGGACCAGCGCATAGTCATTCTCGGCGCCGGCAGTGCCGGGCTGGGAGTGGCCGCCACACTTCTTCAGGGCATGGTGCGCGAGGGTATGACGACTGAGGAGGCCCGCGATCACTTCTATCTGCTGGACCAGTTCGGACTGATTGGCGAGGGCCGTAAGGGTCTCAACTCGGCGCAGCAGTTCTTCTCGCGCAAGGGCGACCTCGCGGACAAGACGCAGCTTCTAGACGTGATCAAGCACATGAAACCCACACTGCTCATGGGTCTCAGTGGCGCTGCAGGCGCCTTCACGCAGGAAGCGGTGGAGGAGATGGCCAAGTACACGGAGCATCCAATCGTGTTCCCTCTCTCGAACCCCACGTCCGTGGCCGAATGCACAGCTCAGCAGGCCTACGAGTGGACCAAGGCCAAGTGCGTGTTCGCGAGCGGCAGTCCGTTCCCGCCCGTCGTGTACAATGGCGTGGAGTATCAAATCAGCCAGTGCAACAACATGTTCATTTTCCCGGGCGTGGGTCTGGCGGCGTCGGTCATCCAGGCGACGCGCGTGACGGACGGCATGTTGTATTCGGCGGCCAAGGCGCTGTCAAGGTGCTTAAATGCGGACGAGGTCGCCAACGGCCAGGTGTTCCCGTCCGTGGAGAACATCCGCGATGTCTCCCTCAAGGTAGCCACGGCAGTGTGTGAGACTTCCTGCCGACGATCTCCCACGGCGCGACTCTGGAGAACTACGTTGCGTCCAAGATGTACTATCCTTCCTACCACACACTGGTTGAGTAGGGATACCTATGGATAGATCGACCTGAACGTTACTAGTGACGATAAATCCGTGAACACGAGATGCAGGACTGTATCGTACTAGTTCCTTTGTTGCATTCAACGACAACATCATTTTGCCTATGCCAAGGGTAAACCTACCGGTTTTAGCGCACCTAAGCTGAAAATAACATAGCGAACTTTGTGTTTGATCCAAACGAAAGCAGTGCCAGAATGAGAATACAGTAACGTTACGCTGGACACGAATTCGCCTTTACATTTACTTATGTAAGGTATACATTTATACATGTAGCCAAGATGATCCAATCAGCTAAAGTTAAAAAAAAGTAAATTGAAAAATGAAAAATACAAATGTAGGAAAGAACCTGTAGGATTCAGTTGCTTGGATTTTGATGTTGCTCCTACACGGGTACGTCCCGCGTACATGTAATTAGATCCTGGAAATCTCTTGCCCATTCGTCAGCTAGAGTGTTCATAACGTTACTGTACCAGAGTGCACGTAAGAAAGCACACCGTCTGGCGGAAATTGGCCCAAGTCAAGTGCCTGCGTGTTGTGCCTTGAACACACCATAAAGCGTCAGCCACATGCGCTGCGTTTATGGTGATTTTCTTAGCGGACGTTACCGGTAGCCACCCAAAGGTACAACAAAATTTGTATTTAATACTCTACCTGAGTCTTCAGAGTCATCTGTGCTGACAGCACTGCTGCCGCGCCACGCGAAACCCAGCTTTTACACCGGACCAGGTCATGCCCAGCCAGCTGCAGGTATGTACCGGTATGTATGTAGCATTTTCACTCTGAAAATCAACTTGTGCCTCTGTGTCACAGAGACGCAAACTCGAAGTCGCTTTTACGTTACCTTCCACTGCAAGGCTTTCAGTCACACTCTGAGACGTCTGTTTTACCTTGGTATTTACATACAGTACATATGTAGATTTATTCGTCATGGATGGCTCTACATGTACGTCAGCAATGGAGTCAGTCCTGAGGACTCCTGGCGCATTCGCTCACAACTGCTGCACAAAGACACCCCAGACGGGGTGTCTCTAGCGGCTCCACCCAACCATGTGGCACCGGTGGTGTCATTGACAGTGTCAATTTTTGACACTGGTGCGAATGGAGCTCCCTTGCTCATTCTTGCTTTTGCTGCGTAGAGTGAACGACCATGAAGCTGTTCCTGCCTTTGACCGTTGTGGGTCTGTCGCTGGCGGTCGCCAACGGCGCGCTGCTCCCCTCCACGTACACAGGCACCAAGGGGCTGCATGCACTGGCTAAGGCCCAGGGCAAGTACATGGGCACGGCCACGGACAACAGCGAGCTGACCGACACGTACTACCTCGCGGCGCTCAAGAGCAGCAGCGAGTTCGGCATGCTCACCCCTGGTAACTCCATGAAGGTGCGTCCTCCAGTAGACGACGTTTCTATAGTTTGTCCGTTACTCATGTGGACCATTGTCGTGACTGCAGTGGGACGCGACCGAAGCGACGCAGGACACCTTTACGTATACCAAGGGTGACGCCATTGTGTCCATCGCCGACGAAATGGGCGCCCAGGTGCGCTGCCACACGCTGCTGTGGCACCAGCAGGTCCCCACGTGGGTGCAGAGTCTCAGCAAGGCCGAGATGCTCAGCGCTCTGGAGAACCACATCACCAAGGTCATGACGCACTTCGGAGACTCGTGCTACGCCTGGGACGTGGCCAACGAAGTCATGGGCGACGACGCCACCTACCGCAAGTCGTTCTGGTACACCACGACGGGCACGGACTACATCACGACGGCGTTCAAGACGGCCAACAAGGTCAAGAAGTCGCTCGGACTCAAGACCAAGCTGTACTACAACGACTACAACACCAACACGGTGAACGCCAAGTCGACGGCGGTCCTGGACATGATCCAGACGCTGCTGCTTGACGCGGACATCGGCATCGACGGCGTGGGCTTTCAGTCGCACTCGAGCTACTCGGACACAGCGACGACCGAGGACATGGTGACCAACTTGGAGCGCTTCACTGCTCTGGGCCTGGACGTCGCCTTCACGGAGCTTGACGTCAAGACAAGTTCGACCTCGCCGTCCGAGGACGAGCAGGAGAAGCAGGTCACGGTCTACACCGACACTGTTGCCGCCTGTCAGCAGGTGGAGAACTGCGTCGGTGTGACTATCTGGGACTTCGATGACACGTACACGTGGCTCGACAACTCGGCCCCGCTCCCGTGGTACCAGCCGTCAGGCAAGGGCACTGCACTTGTGCGCAAGCGTGCCTACGACGGTATCGTGGCTGGATGGGGCACGTCGAGCAACACAAGTGATACGACTGCCAGCACTGAAAGCAGTGCATCTGAGTCGACGACCGCCGCCAGCGCCAGTGTGGGAGGCGAAGCCGATACTTCGACGGCTGCGAGCAGTGCCACCCAGGCCACGAGCGGCAGCACTGACACGACGGGAACGAGTGCCGAAAGCAGTGGTGACTCGGGGACTTCGACGACTGCTAGCAGCTCCACGGAGACCTCGACTGCTGGAAGCAGCGCCACCGAAATCAGCAGCTCTGAGAACAGCAGCACCGGCACGGAGACTTCAACGGCGGCGAGCGGTGCCACTGAAACCGAGAGCACTACGAGCAGCTCTGCTGGCACCGACACGGAGAGCAGCAGCTACACTTCGTCCGCGAGCAGTGGCGGCGCTGAAACGACCAGCAGCAGCAACACGGAAACTACTACTCAGAGCAGCAGTACCGGTACCGTGGACACCACAAGTACTGCTGGCAGTAGTGCGCAAACACCGACCACCGGGAAGTCTGGAGCCTGCGCTAGCCGATTGCGCAAGTAGTGATTGCGCTGGAGTGGCCGAGAAGTTGCTGCCAAGTAGACCCTGTGCGATCAGAGATCACTCTTCTTAGTGCCTGGAATTGTTGAGTTTAAAGTAAGTGACGTAAACGAAAAATGGTTGTACATGCACTCCAGTAGATAACATCCAGAGAACAACTACGGACCAAGTGCAGCCTCAAGCATGGCGGTGGCCACGATTAGAAAATGCTGAACAGGTTCCCCGCATTGATGCGTTCCTTATTCGCTACGGATGCAAGCCATCAGAGTACACAGGAAATCAGACTAACGTAGTCAGCTCACGATGTGTACGATTGCAGGATTTGTTTAGAGCCCCATTGCTTCGGTTTCTATGTTTTGCACTAAGCCAACCAAGGCTCTCCCTTAATTGGTGAACGTAGGCACTTCCCTAAACCAAAGCATTCCAGTGCCAATACATCGTGCGTAGAGTATCCGTATTGTGATTGTTTTCTTGCAGTCAGATTTCAAACTACAGTAAACTCCGACTACAGCATTAAAAACAGAATTACATGTAGTGACAGGCACAATATTGTTTCTTACTATTTTAATAGTATTAAAATACGTGATACTTTTTAATTGCGTGGGCAGTTGGGTACCGATATACCGGGGTGCTAAACGGGACCCCAAAGCGTGATATACAGGTTGTCGTTTCAGCGAGGAGTTTAACAGTAAACAAGGGGGTGAGGCGAGGACATGAGCGACCTGCCGGCGGTGCGTCAGACTTTCTCTCTCGCTGTATTTGGTTCATTACCGGGTAGATGCTGCGGCTGCGAAGCAGGCGCAGGAGATGCCCGTGGCCAGCATTAAAAACAAAAGTACTCCGTAGGGGAGAACGAAAAGGGTGTGTGTGCGCGAACCTGACTGTGTTGTTGTTGCTGCGCACAAATTCAAACTAACCCCGGACTTGATCAACGGACGAAACAACGTGCCCATCGAGGAGTGCCCCCCATGAAGCCCGATGTATCGAGCTAGCAGAATGAGACAGCGAGGAGGAGAACGATCTAGTCATGGTAGATGACCCCCAGGCGATTTCCACACAGATATCTTTGTAGTGATAAGTAGCTCAATAGACTTTCTGATCCTCTCTCTTCGGGGGGTCCACAAAATTGACGTGGGGGATCTAGATTTATGCTCCAATATATAACTGCTAGGCTATCTAGCGTCGTAATTCAAAAATCCTATCCCAGCCTTCGCGTAGCCCTAGTTTCAATACCCGAAAAATAGGTATTCATTGATGGACTATATATAATACAAAACCCACAAATATCCGGCAGACAAAAAGTCGTGCTTTGATCGATAGACTTCGTCTTGGTATAGCATATGCTTTTGGGTACTTTATATGAATTATTTCAATACCCGAAAAAATATTGATGTACTCACTAAACTATAACTGACAATATTCAGTCTTGCGATTCATACGTCCTGAAGGCAACGATCTCTCATTCCACAAAGCATGATATCCGGTGCGCTGCTCAGCTTGAGTCAAGCTCAGGCTACCGTACGTTCATGCCTTGACTAAGCATGACTAAGCATGTCTTATTAATCATCACGCACGCAGACTGCATCCGCGTCATGCGTGGGTACCCTCACACCGTGGCTCATTGAGCAACTACACGCTAGAGGGACAGCTTCAAGCGAGGCAGTTCTTCTGCGTGGCTCCTCTCCAGTCATTTCGCACTAGGGAAAGCGAGGTGTCGGTCGAGGCTTTACCATCGCTTTAACCCACTGCATGCTAAAAACAACATTAATACATCTGCTAATTTGCCTTTCAGTCGGAAATCCTGGTGTGCTGTTTTAGCAGCCGAATTGACGACCTCGAGCCCAATCGAATAGCATCTAGTAGCATTTTAGGCAGAGTGGCCTGTACCTACATGTACTGAGTGACTACATGTACCAGTATGCGAGTGCGTACTGTCATGTATCATAAGTTATGATACCGGTACTGTCAGCAGTCATGAGCTCCACAGACTGTCAATAGCCGCGAGATCAAATCCCACAACATAGCAGTTGGTAGATTTGGTGCCTTTTCTGGAGGAGCACATCGTTGGGCATTGCCCACTGTGCCCACTGGGCAATGCCCACCGATGTGCTCCTCCAACCAATGGTTGGCAACCATTGGCAAACCAACCGCATGATGCAGAACGCATCAGGTTTGCGGCAAACCCTTTGCAAACCTGATGCAATCCGGATTCCTTGGTCTAGGACCTGCTGTGTGTGGTACTCCTACCGTATAAACGGCTGGCTCACTTCGTCATTGACCACGTAGCACACCAATTCACGGCTCCATTCAACAAGGATGAACCTCCACGCCTTCCTCCTTGGTGCGATTGCCTCTCTGGCCGCGGTTAACGCCGACGTCAACATGATCAACCATGACACCGTGAAGCCGTTCGCCCAGCCTGAGCCCACCACCGAGTCCGAAAAATCCGCCGTCAAGTACAAACCGCAGCTCCACATCTCCTACGGTTGTCACCCGTACCCTGCCGTGCAGGCCGATGGTTCCGTCAGTGCTGGTCTGAAGTGGGCTGGATGGGCTGACGGTAAGTGCAAGGGCTCCGGTCTGGGCTCCCAAGTGTACTCGCGTTCGGATTGGTACAAGGACAAGTGGGCCATCATGTACGCCTGGTACTTCCCCAAGGGACGGCAGTACATCTCCAAGTATCGATCGGGCCACCGCCACTACTGGTCGTACGCTATCGTCTGGACGGACAATCCGAACCCGGACAACTCGACCATCCTCGGTGTGTCCATGTCGGCGGGTGTCGGCTACCGGAAGGCGTCCCCGCCGAAGTCCAAGTTCGTGATCGACGGTACGACGGTCAAGTTCGACTCGTACAGAAGTTTCTGGGGCAGCAAGCAAGGCGTGAGACTTACAACCAAGTCCGGCGACACCCAGGATCTCATCACGTGGGAGCAGCTTACGGATGAGGCACGGACGGCGCTGAGTGACGCCGACTTTGACGTCAACTGGTCCCTGAAGAAGGTCGTGATGCCGCTCAAGGACGACGCGTTTACGGAGAGACTAAAAAAGGCTTACCCGTTCTAAGTGATAGTGTTTATAGTAGCACTACAGTGCCTACAGTAATTAGTCTGGCCCAGACTAAATTTGAACAGCATTTCTTGTTGGCTCGCCAAAATTAGTCTGGCTGCAAACGGGACAGACTAAATTTGAATTTAGACTGATTTTGAACACCTAAATTAGTCCGCGTTACCAAGTACCACGTATTTTTATACAAACTGGACAGACTAAATTTGAATTTAGACTGATTTTGAACACCTAAATTAGTCCGCGTTCCTTTTGGGGACACCCCGGTATATCGCTACTCAACTGCCCACGCAATTAAACCTTTGTTCAGCCACCGGTAGCACTCCGGTATATCGATACCCAACTGCCCACGCAATTAATCCTTTTGGGGACCCCGTTCAGCCACCGGTAGCACCCCGGTATATCGATACCCAACTGCCCACGCAATTAATCCCCCGTTCAGCCACCGGTAGCACCCCGGTATATCGGCTCACGTCCCATGCAATTAATCTTAGTTGGGCTGGGCTATAAACTTCGCTCCTATCCCAGAATAATTTGTTTATAATAAATAACATCATGCCATACTATCATTTTAGCTAATTAATTACAAATGCCTGATAGCACCTGTGAACCGTGAGAAAACTACAGTACATGTATAAATATTACCACTCCGTTCCGTTATTATAGCACGGTACCACTCTTTTGGTTGTTCCGGAAAAATAGCACGCCAAAACAACTTGATTTAAGTATGGTTAAACAAAAAATGGCCACTAACTAACTAACAATCCATCCAGATTGTAAAAACGGCTTTGACCGAGGCCTTTTTACTTACTTCTTGTCTTTTGTCTCTTTATTGGCATACAAAGACCGTGGCAATGGCCACATCAAAAGAACCGTATGATCGTTCTGCTTCTTTTGAGCCCAAGAACGTAAAAAATACTGGAAAACTCGTAAAACCTTGTTACGAAGTACCTGTACCTTGCTATAATAACGGAACGGAGTGGTATAATGATATATAAGCTCAGTGCGAACGGCATTGGAGTTCAGGACCCTGCTCGGTGCAGATTTGAATAGAATCGTTGATTGATTTGTCTCCTATCACATACGGTTTGGCTGCACACCAGCAAAGCCGGCTTCCTCTTCCCTTCAACCATAAACAAGCCCCCGCAGGTACCGCTGCCAGTGTGTTTTGTCTGTTTTGAGACCTCTTCGGCGATTGCAACGATACCTTATCGATACATAACATCATTTCAGGACTACATGTATACTGTAATACATGCACAATACAATAGGGTTTATCACGGTTGGAAAGTATGTTTGAGCAGCCAATAAGATCAAACCCTTTTTCAACTCAAACCTTCCCCAAAAAATGCGGGAGGTTTGAGAAGGAAGTGAAGGTTTGATGTGATTGGTGGACAGATAAAACTGAAGGTTTGACGTGATTGGTGGACAGTCAAGTGCTGCTCGGGTAGTGAGCCAGAGGTGCCCCTCATTTTGACCGTAGCTCCGGGCCTGCTAGTCCCTACCGCCACTCTCACAGGACTGAGAGCTCTAGGTGCAGTAGTAGTACCACGCGCAGGCTTCTTGCCAGCGGCCACACTACCCACGTCCCCGTGTGCGTGCTGCTCCGACGGAAGTCTCGGACTCTCCGTCAAAGCAGCTCTACAGTTCGGTTAGTGGCACCCCCATCCAATCAAAACCAAGTGTGCATTTTTCTGCGCCCTCCACGTCGCTCACAGTTGAGAGCTGAAGATTTAATCTGATTGGTCGTTCAAACATACTTACTTTCCAACCGTGGTAACCACTAATGTATCCCGAATTCGTCAGTACCATATGGTACACTGTACATGTAAAATGATGCGACGCCGCGAGCGCGAAGTTTCATCTGTTCTTGCGTGGTAGAGGCAACCTCATTGGAGTGATTCGGACTTCACTGATCTCCGGACGTCTCATTTCTCAAAGAACCACCTCGGACACGAACATTATTAGTCAGAGTTTGCCACGAGAAATGAACCTCCGCGCTTTCCTCTTCGCTGCGGTCGCGTCGCTCGCCGCGGTTAACGCCGACGTCAACATGATCAACCACGACCAAGTGAAGCCGTTCGCCCAGCCTGAGCCCACCACCGATTCTGAGAAATCCGCCGTCAAGTTCAAACCGCAGCTCCACATCTCCTACGGTTGTCACCCGTACCCTGCCGTGCAGGCCGATGGTTCCGTTAGTTCTGGTCTCAAGTGGTCTGGACCGGCTGACGGTAAGTGCAAGGGCTCCGGTCTGGGCTCCCAAGTGTACTCGCGCTCGGATTGGTACAAGGACAAGTGGGCCATCATGTACGCCTGGTACTTCCCCAAGGGACGGCAGTACATCTCCAAGTATCGATCGGGCCACCGCCACTACTGGTCGTACGCCATTGTCTGGGTAGACAGCGACAAGCCGGGTAATTCGGTCATCCAGGGTGTCTCGATGTCTGCGGGTGATGGATTCGTCAAAGTAACGTCGCCTGATTCGAAGTATGTCGTCGACGGAACGACGGTGAAATTTGAGTCGTACAAAAGTTTCTGGGGCAGCAAGTTGGAGCTCCAAACCACTACGAAGGAGGGAGAAACGCAAGATGTCATCACGTGGGAACAGCTCACTGAAGAGGCTCGAATTGCGCTCACTGACGCCGACTTCGACGTGGACTGGTCCTTGAGGAAGGTTGTCATGCCGTTGTCGGACGACGTCTTCACGGAGATGCTTGAGAATGCATACCCGTTTTAGTAAAGTACGCGCCTCAATAAAAAAAATGTCTTCCCAGCCTTTTTTGTTTGTTTGTTTTTGAAGGACTGTCGAGCCACAGTATCGCGTACTCCCGGTAATGTAGTTACAGGTTTTTTTCAGTAATGCGGTGTCTTGCAGGCTTGACCTTCAGCCTGGGTGGGTCCAGGAACAGAGTCTGGTTACATTTTTTTCTGGTCAGGTTTAATTAACGTTATGTTGGGTTGTGGGATTTCTCGCTTAAAAATTGTAACTAAACGCGTGGATCACACACTACATGTACCAGGATAATTTATTGTTTTTGGTGTCGCCTTTTTGACTCAAAATGAAAAGAATTCACTGTGAACATCAAAATGCAACTTCATCTCTCGCGATAGCCTTTGACTGGTGGATATCACTTCGGTTGCCATGGATCCGGGTCCACACACCAGCACAACTACACGCGACTTGCCCGACTTTGCTGCTTCACGCCCCATTTCGCGTAAAATCTGCTCGATATCTGGTCGGCAATGATACCACAAACATTTCTTGAGCTGTGGGTCCAACTCCGCTCGAGATCCAACAAGCCCTCGCGTCAAATAAATTTCGGTGAAGAACGTCTCTGACGAAACATTCAACGTCGTTGGGCATAGCAACACATCGGGAAGGTATGGGGCTCTCGGGTTGTTTATCCATCGATCAGCTTCCAAGTCCAGTAGCGCTTGGAGACTCTCGCTGTCGCTCACACACCAAATGAATCGAAGACGATGAATCACTCGAGTTTTCTGAACGTAACACTCGTTGTGTAGCCAATTTAGAACGGAGCGGATCAGCGTCATGCCCATACCTCCAGCGAATAAAACGAAGTGGGAGTAAATCGCACTATCCTCGACGTCGATTGATAAACTTCCGTACGGTCCGTCAATCAAGACGTCGGATAGGGATTCACCCTCATCTCGACTTGAGACGTCGAATAGGGATTCACCCTCATCTCGACTTAAGACGTCGAATAGGGATTCACCCTCATCTCGACTCTCAGGCGCAGCTTGCAGAAGTTTCATACTCCAGTCTCCGACTGCCTTGATGTGAAATGTGACGAGGAGTTCATGAGGTGAGGAAGAAATACTGAACGGATGCCACTCGAGCGCCGCCAAACTCGGAATACACAGAAATGCGTACTGGCCAGCCTTGTACTTGAATTCTTCGCCGGTGTCTTGCCTTACACGAGGAAACTGAATGCACGTGATATCGTCCGGGAGTTGAAACACCTTCAATTGCCCACGCGCAGCAACGCCAAGCCGCCGATTCGTGGCCTTTCCTGAATTTTGGTCGGACTGATCAACGTACAAGTCGATATTAGCAGATTGAGTCTTTGTACCACACAATGTACCATGGCTGTAGACTCGCGCACGATATACGAGGCGAAAGACCATGTCAATTTCCCATGGAAGAGCTCCAACTAGGGCGATTATGCCTCCATGTAGCACCGCGGTAACGAGAATCATCATGAAGAGGATCCAATGGACTCTCACAAACACTTCGTGGAACCGACGACGTATCCATCCGAGCGAAAGCAAATACAGCACTACCATTGCAATAAACGCGATCATTCCGATCACAATTTGGGGGTTGTACTGAGCGCTGGCGTCTGTCCGAGTCAGAATGTAGGAAAGCGCATGCATGGCTGCCAAAATGATCATCACGAACGCGAAGAGTTTGTGGTAGAACAGCGCGCGCTCAAAAGAAATTCCAGCGAAGGCGACCAGCAGCGAGTTATTTCTCACAGTAAATGCAAAGACGAGTGCAAGCGCGATCGAAGGAGGTACTCCAGAGCCTTTTACATCTCCACTTGCCACCTGAACTCCCGATACGAAAAATAACGCAGCAATCGCGGGGAATGTGACGATAAAGTCGCCAAGTTTGACATCCAATTCGGCAGTGAAGAAAGGTACCGGCACGGAAAACAATCGCTGCGAAAGTCTCCAGCGCAGCCGTCTCCAAGACTGTGCAATCCCTGACACCGAGATTTGTAGTCTTGAACGTGGTGGGAGAAACGCATCGACGTCGGCTGTAGCTTCACCAGATCGATTATCGACGGACGAATCGTCCCAAGAACCACCGGGGTCGGACCAAAAGCTTTCCTCGAGAATGGGTACGCCTGGAGGTGTGAGGCGGACTCTGGGGGACAGCGTCGTCGTTATTACCTTCCATTATTTTACTCTCCAGAGTCGAGTTAGACCTTCCATGGGCGAATTTGACAATGAGCGTCTAAATGAAAAGTGTTTTTTTTCTTCCTCACCAACTCAACAGAAAGACGGGCATTGTCGTGGCGAAAAATTGTCCGACGCCAGTCATTCGGAACCTGCCGAATACTACGGGGCGAGCATGACACTGGCGATCCGTTCAGTCAAACAGCGCCACGTCGAAGTGGGAGAATAAGATGGTTGGACTCGAACTCTTGGCCACTTGAGCGACACATTACAACGCGAACTGTACCCATAAGTAATTTTGTTAGTTGCGTTCACTCAAACCTATCGATGACCTACGCTCAGCGTCGCTGCTGACGTTGTTTGCAGCATTGTCGGGCTGCGTTATGTGGATGAAAGGGTCATTGGGTATTTTGAACTTGACTTCAAGACCGTGGGCTCAGGCTCTCGCTGAAACATCATTCTGGACGTACATGTACATACCCTAACGCTCCAAGGCTTTCTTGGTCTCACAGATCTTCTATCGATCCTATTATCGACAAACTTTACAGCTCGAATGTCTCGCTATGTACATCGTAGTGGACCTTCAGCTGCCGAGCAAGCCTCGTGCTCGCGTACTGAACGTCGTTCACCAATGCTGCCGGTCCACAAACCAGCACCGCGACGCGGTCTTTCGCGCTGTTCTTGGCCTCTTCGCCCATTTCGCGGAGAATAGCGATGATGTCCGGGCGGGATCCACTATGCAGGCAGTTCGCGATCTCTGGGAGGTCTTGGGCTTCTTCGTCCAAAATGTCCCGCGTCAGATACACTTCGCTCACAAAGGCATCCGTGGGTGAATTGGTATTTCTCGGGTGGGCCAAAATATGGGGAAAGTAAGACGCCACCTCGTCCACTTCCAAGCAACTATCTCGCCTCGGTTCTTCACGCGCCAGCAGACTCGCGATCATCTCGACATCTTTCACAGACCAGATGAACTTGACGTGCGGGATAACGCCGCGGTTACGGTAGTAGCACTCATGGTGCAACCAGTTGACGATCGAGCGCATGGGCGTCATGCCAATTCCACCCGAAAAGAAAACAAAGTGCGAATAAACCGTCGGAGTTGCGATGTCGAGCGAGAGTTTGCCGTACGGACCGTCAATAAGGAGGTCAAACGTCGACGGACCATCGAGTCTCATAGCGCTAGCCTCGCGCTTGAGCGCTGCAGTCAATAACTTAGTCGTCCAATCCCCCAGCGCTTTGATGTAGAATGTCACCATGGCCTCGTGCGGAGAAGACGCGATAGTGAAGGGATGCCACTGGAAATGTGAGATGGACGGGATACACAGGAAAGCATACTGCCCCGCTTCGTACTCGAACGTCTCGCCCGTGTCTTGACGAACTCGTGGGAATTGAATACGCGTGATATTCCCCGGTAGAGCGCAGATAGAGAGCTGATCGCGCGCGACGACGCCTTTGGTCAGCCTGTTGCATGATCCGTGGGCGTAGACTCGAGACCGATAAAATACTCGATACAACATATCAATTGCCCAAGGAGCTACTCCCACCACCACAATCCCCGCGCCATGTAGAACCGCGAACGCTACAACGGCAAGGAAGAGCACCCAGTGAACGCGAATGAAGAACTCGAAAAACTTGCGTCGGATGCAGCTCAGCGACAGTAAATACATGAGCACCAAGCCGAAGAACGCACCGAAACCAGTAACCACCTTGGGATCATCTAGACGCGTCTCGCCTTTGCGTAGACCTAGAACAAACGCAAGCGCATGTAGACCTGCCAATATAATCGTGACAAAAGCAGCAATCTTGTGGTAGAACAGCGCCCGCTCGAAGGGAATTCTTGTGCAAATAATCAGCAACGAATTGTTTCGAACTGCGAAGCCAAAGACGACAGCTAACGCGATAGATGTCGGTGTCCCAGTGGCTGCAACCTCTCGAGCCGTGGCTTGTACTGCTGTGTAGATGATAATTCCGGCTACAACCGGTACTGTTATCAGCAGGTCTCCAAGTTTAAGACTAGTCCCCGATGTCAGCAGTGGCACTGAGACCGAGAAAATAGTTCGCGAAAGCTTCCATCGTAGCACGACCCACGACCGTAATAGTCGCTGCAGAGGCCCCGGCGGACGAGGTCGATGTGTTTGTGCCTCACTCCCCTCGGTTAGAGCGACTGTATTGACGCTATCCTCCAAATTGTACGTGACAGAGCCTCGTCCTTCAACGTCGAGAATCGGTACCCCGTGCGGGTTGTGAGCAGACCAGGATAAGGTACTTCCATCGATTCCTTCGAGCACGGGCACATAGTTGTGAGTGGCTTTTGGGGTCTCGGGACTTTCGACCACAGCGCGAGTTTTCCTCTTTGGATCGTTCCGCATGTTGTCGGTTCCGTGGTCTCGTTTGCAGAATGCTCTCGTCGTGCCATGCTCGACGAGAAAGCGCCTCAAATGGAAGAAGAAACGCTGGAAGACTCTGGTGTGGCCAGCACAAGTGACGGTGTACCAACGGCCTCTAACGAAACGGCCTTGACGTTGACCACAATTCCATAGTGCTCTTTGATGGCGTCGCAACGAGTTCACTGGCTTTTCATCGACTCGTTAGGTTCACTGGCCATGGACCTGGAATCGTGGTGTGAGCATCAAACGCCAAGACCCAGCCACCTTATTTTCTAGCTATTATCTGACCCCATGCCACCAGCTGCTCCGACCATTATACAGCTACCCGTATGTTGATCAATCTGCTCAGAGCTACTCCGGAGAGCTTGCTGGTACATGTAAGGCATGTCCTACTACCACAGAGGTCACCTTGGCCAAGCAGGATGAAGACTGGCATTGTATCTGACTGATCCTACAGCTTTTCGTCTTCTTTTAGGACGAGCCTTTCGATACTGTGACAAGGAGCACCTGTACTCTGCAGCAGATCCTGCAACAAGCAAACCGTTATGACAATGACCTTTTCTGTACTATACAGATCGCCGTGTGTTGAAGCAATCGTTTGAGGCGATCTCCATCGCAGCTCCAGTCGAGTCGATGCTTGGGAACAGCAAACTGAAGAGATCTGTCACTTCACCCGACTCAGACCCAGCACAGCACCAAAGCAGCTCCGGGAGCCGATATGAACTTCCGTGCGTTCCTCGTCGCTGCTGTTGCTGGTCTCGCAAACGCTCAAGCAGACGTCAGCTTGATCGACCACGACAAAGTCCAACCGTTCGCTCAGCCGAAGCCTGTGACCGACTCGGAGAAAGCCGCAGTCAAGTTCAAGCCCTTCCTCCAGGTTTCGTACGGATGTGAGCCATACCCTGCAGTTCAGGCGAACGGATCGGTTAGTGCTGGTCTGAAATGGGCTGGCAAGAGCGATGGGGACTGTGAAGGCTCAAGTTTGGGCTCGCAGGTGTACTCCCGCTCGGATTGGTACAAGGACAAGTGGGCTATCATGTACGCCTGGTACTTCCCCAAAGGCTGACAGGGGACCTCCACGGTCAGCCACCGCCACTTGTGGCTGAATGCCGTAGTCTGGATCGACAACCCCGCGCTCGATAACTCGACCATTCTCAGTGTGTCGACGCCTGCCACCTTCGGGTATCAGCACCACACACCTCCGAAGTCAAAGTTCGTCGATGGCTCGAGCGTGAAACTCGAGTCTAGTAGGAGCTTTTGGGCTACTAAGATGGTTCTGAAGCTGACGGAGGACAAGGGCGAGTCTCAGGACTTGATCACATGGGAACAGCTGACAGAGGAAGCACACAACGCACTGAGTGAAGCCAACTTTGATAAGCACCTTTTGAAGCGGTAGAACACCAAAGTGCCCTTCAAGGATGGCACAGACAAACTCAAGAAGGCCTGGCCATTCTAAGCGATGCGAGCGTTTATTATTCAGGATACCTAGACAGTTTGTAAGCATGGAGCACAAGTTGTCAACAAACAAGTTACTATGATCCATGAAGTATTGTGTATTCTAAGAGACCTTCTGTGTCAAACCTGAACTCGGGGTTGTCAACGCACACACTAATTCTGATGGTTTGAGCGATTCCACCTATCCTCACTGTGACGCGTGCGCGGGTTTCCATCGTATGTTTGGCAGCAGATTTATATGTGCACACTGTGCACTGCGCGGCACAGCAAATCCTTATGAATACCTCTTAGATTTTATCATTGCTGGAAAACTCTCGTACAGTAATGTGCGTAAATTATTATTAACAAATAATAATACCGCAAACTTGATAACCTTCTAAACTATATTGCGATATGTATGTAGACATTCTCTACCTTCGTACTGGTGTAATATGTAAAAGGCGCTCATACTAATCCTTTGATATCGTATTTATCTTGGAATATATATATATATACAGCTCGGGTCTTCTGTATTCACGCACATTTCACTCTACGACCGGACTGGAACTGATCCACTCCGCTACGTCCTACTACGCAAACAGATGGAGACTGTTCGGCCACATCCTACGCCGCCCGGCCGGCATCGCTTCATGGACGCATACTTTTGTTCCAGTGATCAAGGCTCATGGCGTGGCAGACGACGACTCACTCTTCCCATGGTACTCGATGCTGACCTCCGGACCCTTTCCGCAGGTTACAGACTTCAGCGAACCCCCGACCTCTACCTACTCCGAGTATGCGCTCAGGACCGAAAAGGTTGGAAACATTTAATCGACGGACTACTTGCGCACGCGCCGTTAGACGGACTCTGGTCGAGAGGAGAGAGAGAATAGTAGACAAGAGAGATAACCCGACGCATGCGGAAGTTGAACCATTAGGTGGCTAGACGGCTCGCGATACGCGTTCACAATACAATACAATACTGTATCCATCATATGTACAGTACTTACCACGGTACATGTACTGCAGACAAATCCAAAGATCGGATGCAGGATCTGCCCCACATGTTCTCGACGCACAGATGGACGGGAACCAGATCAGAAACACGGCCCGTGATCACTACTGCTGGCTAATCGTTTAATTTTTTACTGTACTTCCTCTATCTACCGGTCTAAAGTATCTCAGTACAGATCTCCCTCCCCGCATGCGCATCCCATCTTTAAATACCCTATTATATCTGATGCCTGGTTCTAGCTAAATGTCAGTATATTGAGACCACTAATGCCATCTGCAATTCCCTGTCAAATCGCTTTAGCCTTTCTAACCGCCAATCTCTGCAAAAATAGCCCAATACAAAGCCCAATACAATACATGTATGTACGTCCTTCACAGCAGGTGACGGCACCTACACCAACAGTAGCAATCTGCCCTTTATGTGAGTTTTGTATACGGCGGGTTAAGGAGGTAAGGGGGGGAGAATAATCATACCTTAACCGTAAGCAGTCTCAAGCTCAGGTGTGTACTCGGGTGGGTGAAACCGTCGGTTAGTAAGGTGAGGTGGGCAGCACTGCTGGCTAATGTGGACTTCACTTCTCAAAAACCTCGTTGTGCCGCACAAGCCATGAACTTGTGTGCCTTACTTCTGGCTGCCGTGGCCTCGCTCGTTGCGACATGCGGAAGTGACCTATATCAACCACGACCAAGTCCAACCGTTTCCTGAGCCCAAGCCTACTACCGACTCGGAGAAAGCTGCAGTCAAGTACAAGCCGCAGCTCCACGTTCTTACGGATGCCAACCATACCCAGCCGTCCAAGCCGATGGCGCCGTCAGTGCTGGCCTGAGGGGCACCGGGCCTGCAAATGGTGAATGCACGGGGTCAGCGCTAGGCTCTCAAGTGTATGCGCGTTCGGACTGGTACAAGGACAAGTGGGCCATCATGTATGCCTGGTACCTCCCCAAAGGACAATACGACAGGTACCAACGTCGCCACTTTTGGGAGGTTGCTGTGGTTTGGCTTGACAATCCCTCTCCGAAAAACTCTACCATGCTCGGTGTGTCGTTGAATTCTGCCTGGCGTTTGAAAACGTATAGCCCGGTTGAGTCCAAATATCTGGACGGCGCAAGAGTGAAGCTCGAATCGTACGGTGGGTGGACCTATCCCAGGCCAAAGCTGCAGCTCACAGAGCAAGCAGGCGGGACACAGGCCCTCATCACGTGGGAACAGCTGACGGACGAAGCTCGCGACGCTCCGCAATGCCAACTTTGATACTAGACCTTTCAAGATAGGGACTAGGCGAATGCCGCTGAAGGATGATGCTTTCTATGACCGACTGGAGGACGCTTGGCCATTTTGATCGCGCCCGGCATCGCGTTTAAAAACGGAGTTTCAATAATTTTGACTACGTTGCCAAAAGTGAGTACTGTTGTTGGAAAAAATTTGTTGTAAGGCAACTTACTAATTTTTGTATTGAGAACGCCTTACGCGAGCCGTATCACCACTGTGGGGGGTCTAACAAACTAGACTTTATGTAAGTTGAATCGAATTGAAGTATTAATTTAATACATGTAACATGTATTAAATAAATAGGACAACATAAGCTTAGTCATGGATTATGGCTTACTGATAACGTTTTGCTCCGCACCTTTTGATTTTGTTTACTGGTAGGTATGATTTTTTTGGATTTTTTTTCCAAAACAATTATTTAATAATATATTTAAACATATGTTTGAATTGAAAGCAGCCGATTCACATTAAAAGCTAAAAAGTTTTAGCTTGCGTGGCGTGAAAGGAATATTTAATGAAGCATCGCATCAATAAGTGTGTTTACGTTTCTCGCGCAATTGTCTAGCTATTCTGAATGATTTTGTGCAATAGGAGTAATATCGCTAGGTCATAATTCAGAACATTTCATATACAACAATCTGTGATGATGGCATGCAGAGCATGCACATCGCATCCGCAACGAGCATATCCAACCCGCAGCTATATTAGTGGGGTGCTCGCTGAGCAACCATACTAAAGCAGATCTCGGCGGACATCACGACGGAACACAGGGAAGATAGCCAGGAATCTACTCTGGGTTCCTGGCGTAATCTGCCTGCACGGACGGCTCTTCCTGGACTGCCACAACGGCAGGCGAGAGCGTCCGCGAACTAGCTAGGATAACTTTTTTTGCATCTAAGCAGACAAGCAACAAGTACACGTTGGCTTTTGCGGGAGTTCTAGCTCCCAAATCATGACCACGTCACAAAGTTAACTTTAGTATCGTGCAAGAAGCGATGAGAACCCGCAGCGGCAACTCGACCCAAGTCAATCAAGAGGATTCGGCGACCGAGCAAACCGCTGCAATGGCTGGTATTACCGAAGGAATGACGGCGACGGCTACCAGTGGAACGGCTATTCCGGTATCTTCAGCTTCGATCATGCCTCCGTATGTGACGGATGTCTCTCACCACGCGTTGGTCAAGTGGAAAAGGGAGAGGCAGGAGTACGAGGACACGATCGAAGCACGGTGTGCCACTACTGGTGAGGACAAGGCGAAGGCCCTTCGGAGCGTGAAAAACTCGTTCAACCGCCAACTTTTGAAGACGCTCTGCAAGTACGAGTGGGGAACTACTGTGGAGGCGGTGACGGAGGAACGTATCGTGTCGGAACTGAACACGATTATCGGTAACGTGATGAATGATGCGATTGTGGACATTGAGGCTGTTTTTGACGCCGAGTTGAAGATGGATCTACGCGAACGAGATGTGAAGGCTCGTGTCATCACCTACTTTATGAAGTGCGATGAGATCATCTTGCAGCACGGACTAGCGAATACCTTCTCTACTTCGACTGGAAAGAA